>JADKXX010010363.1:0-19082 GCA_017310255.1 Butorides virescens | reverse complement strand
GCGGGCTGCGGGCGGTGCCGGCCCCGCCGCGGTATAAAGGGGCCGCGCGGGCCGGGCCGGGCGCACAGCGGCGGCGGCGGCGGCGGCCGGGGCGGGCGGCGGCACCGGCACCACCACGGTGAGTCCCGGTCCCGGTCCCGGTCCCGGTCCCGGTCCCGGTCCCGGTCCCGGTCCCTCCTTCTCCCTCCCGGCCCCGCCGGTGCCGGCTCGGGGCGCCCCCGCCCCCCGAGGCTGCGGGACCGCCCGCAGCCGCACCGGGAGCGCGGAGTCGGCACCGGCTGCACCGGGGGCTGCGGGGTCCGGGGAAGGGGGGGCCCGGAGGCCCCGGGGCTGCCCCTGCCCGCGGCTCTGCGCCTCCCCCGCGGCTCCATGCACCCCCCACCTCCTTCCCCCCCCGTCCTGCCTGCCCCTGGGTCCCCGTCCTGCTGCGGGGTGGGGGTCCGGGAGCTGCCGCCCCCGCAGCCGGGGATCCTGGCGCTGCCCCCGCAGGCGGTGGGGGTGGCCGGGGGCTCTGGGCGCTGTGCGCGGGCAGGGCCTCGCCCCTGGGGACACCCGGGGCCGGGTCCCCGATGTCCCCGTGCCCTTCCCTGTCCTCCAGCCTGGCCATGGCCCGGGAGCAGCCGCTGCATCCCCGCTTGGCTGGGCTGTGGGTGCAGGCACCGTGCATGGTGGGGTGCTCGGGACCCCCCACCCCGCCCAGCCCCATGGAGCCACCGGGGAGGTCTCGCCCCCAAAGTGGTGACTGTGGGGTGGGGGTGGCGGGCAGGCGAGGTCCCCCCTGCTCTTGCCTCCCGGGGGGGCCAGGCGATGGGTCCTGCCATGGGTCGTCACCTTGGTCCTGCCCTGACGCTGCCCGGTGCCCCCCCAGATGCCAGTGAGCCTCTCCACGGCCCTGCGCGTCGTCGGGACCAGCCTCTTCGCCCTGGCGGTGCTGGGGGGCATCCTCGCCGCCTACGTCACGGGGTACCAGTTCATCCACACGGAGAAGCACTACCTCTCCTTCGGGCTCTACGGGGCCATCCTGGGGCTGCACCTCTTCATCCAAAGCCTCTTCGCCTTCCTGGAGCACCGACGCATGCGGGGCGAGGGGCAGCCGGTGCGGCTGGGGCGCTCGGTGGCCCTCTGCATCGCTGCCTACCAGGAGGATCCCGACTACCTGAAGAAGTGCCTGCGCTCCGTCAAGCGCATCGCCTTCCCCGACCTCAAAGTGGTGATGGTGGTGGACGGGAATGGCCCCGACGACACCTACATGCTGGACATCTTCCACGACGTGATGGGCTCCGAGCGCTCGGGCAGCTACGTCTGGAGGAGCAACTTCCACGCGTGGGGCGAGGGGGAGACGGAGGCCGGGCTGCGGGAAGGGCTGGCCCACGTCCAGGCGCTGGTGCGCGGCACCACCTACTCCTGCATCCTCCAGAAGTGGGGCGGGAAGCGGGAGGTGATGTACACGGCCTTCCGGGCGCTCGGAGACTCCGTGGACTACATCCAGGTGGATGCATGGGCTGGCTGGGCGGGCAGGGGGGGATGCGGGTGGAGCAGGAGCAGCCCCATGAGCCGGCGGCAGCACCCGGCTGCCTGGCTCTGGATCCGGCCCCTTGCGCGGGCTGCAAGCCACCGGCACCCGGGGTAGGGGGTGGATTGCCACCGGGGTGGGCTGAGGGGTCAAGCCCTGCCCGCATGGGTTCTGCATCACCTCCTTGGTGCATCCCCTGCAGCACAGGCAGGACGTGCCCCAGGCTGGTGTCACCCCATGGGACACTGTGTGCCACGGTGCGGGGTGGTGGCCAGGGCAGGTCCCACCATGGTGTCAGTGGCTGGGGCACATGGCAGGACTGGGTGGCCCAGGGCAGCGGTGGCCGGGCACCACGGGACGCTCTGCTCCCTGCCACCGCCTGCCGGTCTCCAGAGCTCTGCCTCGTCTCGCCGGCCGCGGCTCGGGCTTGCCCGGCTGCGGGCTGGGCTGTCTGCCGGGCGCGCGTGGGCGGCGGGAGCGGGGCTCGACATTCCCTCTGCCCCCAGGTGTGTGACTCAGACACGGTGCTGGACCCCGCCTGCACCGCCGAGATGCTCCGCATCCTGGAGGCAGACCCCCGTGTCGGCGGCGTCGGCGGCGACGTCCAGGTACCCCGGCAGCGAGGGCGGGCACCCCGGGGCGGGTGTGTGGGGAGGGGGGCTTGCAGCGGTGCTGGGACTCACATCCATCCCCTCCCCAGATCCTGAACAAGTACGACTCGTGGATCTCCTTCCTGAGCAGCGTGCGGTACTGGATGGCCTTCAACGTGGAGCGCGCCTGCCAGTCCTACTTCGGCTGCGTGCAGTGCATCAGCGGGCCCCTGGGCATGTACCGCAACGCCCTGCTGCAGCAGTTCCTCGAGGACTGGTACCACCAGACCTTCCTGGGCAGCAAGTGCAGCTTCGGGGACGACCGGCACCTCACCAACCGCGTGCTCAGCCTGGGCTACCAGACCAAGTACACGGCTCGCTCCAAGTGCCTGACGGAGACGCCCACCCGGTACCTGCGCTGGCTCAACCAGCAGACCCGCTGGAGCAAGTCCTACTTCCGCGAGTGGCTCTACAACGCCCTGTGGTTCCACAAGCACCACCTCTGGATGACCTACGAGTCGGTGGTGACCGGCTTCTTCCCCTTCTTCCTCATCGCCACCGTCATCCAGCTCTTCTACCGCGGCCGCATCTGGAACATCCTCCTCTTCCTGCTGACGGTGCAGCTGGTGGGCATCATCAAGGCCACCTACGCCTGCTTCCTGCGGGGCAACGCCGAGATGATCTTCATGTCCCTCTACGCCCTCCTCTACATGTCCAGCCTCCTGCCCGCCAAGATGTTCGCCATCGCCACCATCAACAAGTCGGGCTGGGGCACGTCGGGGCGCCGGACCATCGTGGTTAACTTCGTGGGGCTGCTGCCGGTGTCGGTGTGGGTGGCGGTGCTGCTGGGCGGGCTGGCCTACACCGCCTACAGCCAGGACCTCTTCAGCGAGACCGAGGTGGCCTTCCTCATCTCGGGCGCCATCCTCTACGCCTGCTACTGGGTGGCCCTGCTCACCCTCTACCTGGCCATCGTCGCCCGGCGCTGCGGCAAGCGGCAGGAGCAGTGCGGGCTGGCCTTCGCCGAGGTCTGATGGCGGGGAGCACCGGGCTGGCCCCATGTGCCGGGGCAACCGTTACCGGTTCCCTCCTTGCCCGGTGCCGGCGCAGCCGGCTCTGAGCCGCCAGGTGCTGGGCAGCGCTGAGCGCGCCCGCCGCAGTGTTTCTGATCAAGTCTTGCTTTTTTTTTTTTTTGTTGTTGTTGTTTTGTGCTTTGTTTGGGGTTTTTTTTCTTATTATTTTCATTTTTTTTGTACAAAGCTGGCTGCTGGCCGGGGAGAGGCTGAGCCGGGGCTGCCCATCACCGGGCTGGGCGCAGCCTTGGTGCTGTGGGGGTGACGGCAGCGTCCCCCTGGTGCCGTGCCGAGCATCCCGGCGTGCTGTGCGGAGCGCTGCTGGCTGGGCTCCCCCCACCCCACCGCCACGGCTGGGTCCTCCACCCTTCGGTGCTTTCTTAGGGGGGGACCCTCGTGGTCCCCCTCCCATGGTGCTATGGCACAAACAGCCTCACGTGGCACCATCTCCTTCTGGCACCGCTGGCTGGTGCTGCCTTGCCTCTGACCCACGGCTGTCGTATGTGCGGGCACGTACCCACGGGGACCCCCCCCCCCCCCCCCGGCCCCCTTCAGGGGGGTCCAGCTGCCCCGGGAGGGCAGCACCTCCCTTCAGCTTTGCCAAAGAGCCAAGGCGGGGACCCTGGCATGCAGAAGCGAGGAAAACCAGGGCCGTGGCTTGGCCAGAGCGTCACCCCAAAGGGCTGCGGTGATGCTCCGGCCAAGCTATAGCCCCATCACACTGACCCTGCTGCATTTTGGGCTGGGGCACGCAGAGGAGGGCGGGGAAGAGCCGGTTCCCAACCTTTCCCCTCCCTGGGGAGTTCACCTGGCTGTCTCCCCCGGGCCCTCTTTTTTTTATTTTCAGGGCTTAACAAAAAAAAAAAACCTTTGTACAATCAAACATTTAGATGGGTTTTTTTTGTTTAATTTAATACGAGGTTTTTTAGAAGACTTTTGTAGCTCTTTGGTATTCACACTTATTGCTAATTGTTTATAAATCTATTTATTTTTTAACCTGCGGGGAGGGGGGGGGTTGTTTTTCATATTTGGAAAAAAAAAGTCTGGTTTTATATCCTGACGGATTTGTCAAAATAAAGACTTGCACAGAGCAAGGGCGGTGTGTGTGGAAGACAGGGCCGTGTGTGTGCCCCGGAGCCGGGCAGCTCTCAGAAATAGAGTCATTAGAGGGGGGGGACAAGGGCTCTGGGTGCCCAGACACAGGACCTGGCACCCTGAGGTGGCCCCAGGATTCCTCCGTAGGGGATGAAGCCGGGGCTGGCCCTGGATCCCCCCAAGCCCCGACCGCAGTGCCCCAGGCTGCCTCGGAGCTCCTGGCCACCATCCCGCGTCCTCAGGCTTTCTTGGGCACGTTGGTGATGATGGGCTTGGGGCGGGTTTTGAAGAGGAGCTTGGTTTTGATGAGGGCGGTGACAGCGTAGCGGGCGTCCGGCTCCGCAGGGCCAGGCTGGCGGCCGGGCTCGCCCGCTCCCCGCTTCTCCAGGACGGCGAAGGGCTTCTCCAGCTGCACCACCTTCCCGTAGAGGATGTGGTGGCCCACGATGAGCACGGGGACCCCCTGCAGAGAGCCGGGGGTGAGTGCGGCGGGGCCGAGCTGTGCCGTGGCGGGGGGCGCGGGGCGGGCGGCCTCACCTGGTGGGTGTAGTGCAGGTCCCCCAGGAGGCTGCCCCCCAGCCCGCCGCTCTGCCGGGGCTCCACCTCGCCCTGCAGCTCCACCAGCACCCACTGCGCCAGCCCTCCGGTGCCTCCGCTGCGGGCGAGACAGGCGGCGGCGGCTGCACCCAGCGGCTCCAGCCCTGCCCGGGGCCGGGCGCTGCCGGGGTGGGGTGGGTTGGGGTGGGGGATCCGGTCCCCCCGGGGCCGCGCTGCCCTCACCTGGAGATGACGATCTGCACCATGCTCCGGGCCCTGCGGGGAACCGGCAGCGGCACGGTCAGCGCGGGGAGGGACGGGGCAGGCCCTGCTGCGGCGGGAGCCCCGGGCCCCCCCCCCCGGTACCCTCCCCCGGGCCCTGCAGCCCCCCCGGGCTCCACAGACCCCCCAGGCTCAGCCCCCTCCCCCGGGCCCAGCCCCCTCTCCGGGCCCCACAGCCCCCCCCCGCCCAGCCCCCCTCCCCGGGGCCCTGCAGCCCCCTCTCCGGGCCCCACAGCCCCCCAGGCCCAGCCCCCTCCCCGGGGCCCTGCAGCCCCCCCGGGCCGCAGTAGCGCGGGCCGCTGGTGCCCTCCAGCGGCTCCGGTGCCGCGGGGCCGCTCAGGTCCGGGGCGCCCGGGGCGCCCGGGGCGGGCCCCTCCCGCCCCCACTCCCGGCCCAGCCCCGGCCGCTCCCCTCGCCCCGCTCCCCTCGCCCCGCTCCCCCACCCCCGGCCGGGCCGGAGCCGCCGCCACCGCCTGGCAGCGCCCGAATCTCCCGCCGCGCCGCGCCGCGCTCCCGCTTCCGGCCACGCCCCCCCCCGCCCCCTCGGGGGCCGCTTCCGGTTCCGGGTGCGCGGCGCGCACGTGGGGGCTGCGCGGGGCGGAGCGGGGCCGGGGCCGGGGCCGGGGATGGGGGAGTTCGAGGTGCACCGGGTGCGGTTCTTCGGGCTGGTGCCCGCCGGCGTGCGCTGCCTCGCCTGCCAGCCCCGCGGCGCCCGCCTGGCCCTGGCCCGCACCGACGGCGCCGTCGAGGTCTACAACTTCGCCGCCAACTACTTCCAGGAGAAGGTGGGGGGGTGGCGGACCGGGCCGCACCGGGCCGCACCGGGCCGGGCCGCAGGGTAACGGGCGTCCCTCCCCAGGTGATCCCCGGGCATGAGGCCCGCTCGGTGGAGGCGCTGTGCTGGGCGGCGGGGGAGCGGCTCTTCGGGGCCGGCCTGGGCGGCGACATCACCGAGTACGACCTGGCCCGGCTCTGCGCCGCCCGCTCCGTCGACGGCTGCGGGGGCCCCATCTGGAGCATGGCGGCCAACAGCAGCGGCACGCAGCTGGCGGTGAGCGCGGCCGGGACCGGCACCCGGACCGGGACCGGCACCCGGACCGGGACCGGCTCTGCCAGCCCCGGGGAGCTGGGGCGGCGGCGGAGGGAGAGGGTGCGGGGGTCCCCCTGGCGCTGACCCCCACCCTCCCGCAGATCGGCTGCGAGGACGGCTCAGTCAAACTCTTCCAAGTCGTGCCCGGCGGGATCCAGTTCGAGCGGAATCTGGACAGGCGGAAAGGTGAGTCCCGGAGGGCTGGGTGCTGCAGCGGCACCGTCCCTCTGCCCCTCCCCCCCCGTCTGTCCCTGCTGCCCCGGTCCCGGTGACCAGGGGGCTGCGAGTCCGCAGGGTCACGGCTGGAGCTTCCTTCCCTGCAGGCCGCATCCTGTGCCTCTCCTGGCACCCGTTGGACACTCACATAGCAGCCGGCTCCATCGATGTCCTCCGCGTGTTCAACGTCAGTTCAGGTAAGTCCTGCCCCGGGGGGTGAGCCCGGCCCATCCCCTGCCCCCGGGACCACCGGCACCAACCCCTTGCTCTGGGGGGATCCCCCTGTCCCCCCCAACCATCCTTCCCGCACCGCAGGCCAGACCGTCCAGAGGATCATGGTGAACTACCACGTGCAGAAGGTGAAGCGCGAGTGCATCGTGTGGAGCATCGCCTTCCTCTCGAGCGGCACCGTCGTCACCTCGGACTCCTTCGGGAGGGTGCAGTTCTGGGACTGGGAGCGAGGGACGCTGCTGCAGTCCCACACCGTCAGCACCTCGGCTGTCCTCTCGCTGGCCGTGTCAGAGGTAGGTGAGGCCCCCTGCCCTGGTTACCCCCAGGCATCCAGGGCCTGTCTGGGATCCTGTGTGCTGCACCAGAGGTGCTCAGGCAGGAGCTGCGCGGCTCGGTGCCTTTGGGCTGGCAGGAGCGAGGCTCCCGGTCCCTGCCTGCCTCCCAGTGCTGCCCTCTCCTCCTTCCCGGTCTGCACCCAAAACACTATCCCCATTTCCCTCACCAGAAGGAGGACAGCATCGTCGTGGGCACCTCGACCGGGGCCACCTACCAGTTTCAGCTGCTGCCAGTGAAGATGGGCAGCCTGGAGAAGCGCTGGGTGCGGACGAAGCCCTTCCAGCATCACACCCACGATGTGCGAGCTGTGGCGCACAGCTCAACGGCTCTCATCTCCGGGGGTAGGACTGGGTGCCTTCATGAAGGGGGTGCTTGGGTCTCTCCCCCCAGTACTGGTTTGGCTGATCTCTGCTTGGCTTCCAGGCCTGGACGCCCAGCTGGTGATCCGCCCGCTGATGGAGAAGGTGCAGAAGAAGAGCTACGATGCGGCGCTCCGCAAATTCACCTTCCCCCACGTGAGTGCCGCTCTGAGCGGGGTCTTGTGCCTGGCGAGGCAGGCTGGCAGGGCTGGCTCTTCCCGTGGGAGAAGGCTGGTCCCCTCCCTGCCCCGCCAGGTCCCCTCCCTGCCCCTGGCATGTCTGAAGGCTCCTGCCGTGGAGCGGGCGAGGGGTGGAAGTTGGCAAGCTTGTCTTGCTGGTCCTGCTGGGTCTCCCATCTCTGGGCTCCCATCCCACACGACCCAGTCCTTTGCCTCCCCTGCCCCGGTTTCTCCGGCACCCCAGGGCATTTCAGCTTTGGCCCAGCCCTTTCTGCCAGGCTGCGGATTCACGTCAGTCTCTGCCCGTTTCTGCATGCAGCGACGCCTCGTCTCCTGTGCCAGGAAAGCCCGGCTGCTCCTCTTCCAGTTTTCCCAGCACCTGGAGCTCTGGAGACTTGGCTCCACCGACGAGACCGGTGAGTTGCGAGACCCAGGTCTCCGGTGCAAGCCCTGTGGCAGAGTCCGTGCTGCCTGCAGGATTTCGGACATGAACTGTCCTGCTGCCTGGGTGGCGGAGGGGTGGTTTAGCCCAGGCCCCTTCCTCCCCACAGCCCTGCGCTGGCATGATGGCCGCGGGGAGGGCTGCGTTTGCCAGCGCGGTGTGTGCCTGGGCCCGGGCTGCACAGCCGGGGTGAGGCTGCGCTCGTGCTTCCAGTGGAGCTGAGCCAGGCCCTGGGGAGTTCAGCCTCGGGGGAGGTCGGGGAAGGGCCTGGGCTCTCCCTTGGGTGCTGCTCCCCCAGGATCCCCAGCTGCTCAATGGGACCAGTGTGGTTTCCCCACCGTCACCCGAGTGACGCCTGATTTCTTCTTGTCCCAGGAAAGGACGGCGAGGTCCTTCCCTTGTGCCGCATGCCTGAGCACCTCCTGCAGCTCAAGAGCAAGGTAGGGCTGAGCCGGGGCCGCCGTCCGCCCCCGCAGGAGGGGGCTTGGCAGCCTCCGCGCTCCCTTGGGCAGCAGAGCTGCGTGTGCCCGGGGTCTGGCGGCCCCGCTCAGCCCCTCTGCCTTTCCAGGGTCCGGAGCACATTTACTGCAGCTGCGTCTCGCCCTGCGGCAGCTGGGTCGCCTACTCCACGGCCTCCCGCTTCCACCTCTACCGAGTGCAATACGAGGGTGACGGCATCAGTATCAAGAAGGTGAGGAGGGTGATGAGTCTCCCCGCTGCCGGGAAGGGGTGGTGGGTGGCTGTGGGGTCCCAGGGAGCTGGCACAGCCAACATTGCTCATGGGGAGCGAGGGTGGCAGTGGAAGGGTGCTGCCAGCGCTGCTTTCTCCCCCCCTTCAAGGTCCCCAAAGTGCCCAAGCTGCTGCTCCCTGCCTACCAGCTCCAGTTCTCCTCCGACTCCAGCAGGCTCTTCGTCGCTGCCGCTCGAGGCTCCGTCCACGTCTTCCAGCTGCTGGAGCCAGGGGGCTGCAAACACCTACACACGTTTCAGCCGCCCTCAGGTTCGGGCTGGTGGGGAGCCAGGGGGGTGTGGAAGGGCCCCTGGGCTTTGAGTCCTGTCCCTGCTGTGGGTGCAGAGGGGTGTGCAGGGCCAAGCGTGTGTCCCCTGCCTTGCCGTGGGGTGCGTGGGTCCTTCTCTGCTGTCAGCCTCTGTGTTTGTGCTGCCCTCGTGTCCTGGCACGGGCAGGGGAGCGGGGCACCCAGGTTGGTAGGGGGGACGTGGGTCCGGACATCTCCTGGGGCTGGGGGTCCCTGTGCCTCACAAGCCTGAGCGTGTGTTACAGCTGGCGAGGGTGTTTCCGCAGGGTCCCCCGAGGCCGTTTACCTGCTGGCGTCGAGTGCAGACGGGCACTGGCTGGCTGCAGTCGGCGGGGACTGGGCAATCCACACCTACAACCTGAAATGCTTCAAGGTAGGGGCAGGCACTGCAGGAATGGCCCCCGCTGCCTTGGGGGGCCAGGTGAGGGTGGGCTCAGCGTGTGGGACCCCTCCCTGGAAGTGATCGCTGCGTCCCCGGAGCAGGGCTGGGGGTGCAGTGGGGGTCAGAGTGGCCCTGGTTGCTCCCGTCAGCGCGCTGTCCTCCTGCCTTCCAGCATCACTGCACGGTGCCCATGTACAGCTGCGCGGTGACGGCACTCGCCATCCACCCCGTCACCAACAACCTCGTTATCGCCTATTCGGACCAGCAGGTAGGAGCTCTCCTGGTCACAGCCCTCGTGTCCCCAGCCTCTTCCCTGCGGCTCTCCCCCTGCCCTCAGGGCTTTCTGGCTGCACCGCTCCTCAGGAGAGCCCTGGCTCCGGGCAGGCACGGGGACCTGCTGGCCTTTGCTGCCTGCTGTCCCCAGCAGGAGCCTGTCCCCACACGGCCTGGCTGGAGCGGGGGTGATGCCGGGGAGGCACAGACCTCCCAAACCACCCCAGACCTCCCAAACCACCCCCTCTCCCCTCTCCTGCCTCTGAAGCTGTTCGAGTTCAGCATCCCCGAGAAGCAGTACACAGCCTGGAGCCGCATGGTGCAGAACTGCGGGCTGCACAAGGTCTGGCTGGAGAGGGACTCCCCCATCACCCACATCGCCTTCAACCCCAAGAACCCCTCGCACATCCTGCTCCACGACGTCTACATGTTCTGCGTCCTCGACAAGTCCCTGGTGAGCCCGCGTGCCCCGTCGGGAGGGCTGGGTTTGCACCCAGGGTGTCTCCCCTGCCCGGCCGTCCCCATCCCCGCTGGGAGCGGAGGGAGGACTGCGCGGCACCGAGGTGGCGGCGGTGGTCCAGACGGTGCTGACGCGTGCCGTGCGCTCTCCTCGCAGCCCTTGCCAGACAACAGTGCCCTCCTGATGAACCAGAGCACCCTGAAGCAGCTCCCGGAGACCGCCAGGCAGCGGCAGCTCCACGCCTTCAAGATCTGCAAGAAGTTCCAGGTGGGTGGCGGTGTCACTGGGCCTGCGCCGTGTTGGGGAGGGGGGCTGGGGGGGTGCCCCGCGCCCGTGGTTCTTGTGGCCTCACCTGCTTTTGTGCCCGATCGCTCCCAGTGCCATACCAGCACCGGGCGCCCAAGCAGCAGAGCAGAGCTCGGTCTTGGTCCTTGTCACGGCGCAGCCGCTTGCTGCGATCTCGTGGGCTCCGCTTGCCCAGCAGCTCCTGCCCCTGGTTACGGCAAAGCCGGAGCCGGCTGCGGTGCAGCTCTGCGTGGCCGAGCCCGGCAAGCCGAGGCAGAGGGGGGCCAGCACCACGCTCTCATCTCCTGCCCTGCAGCCCCTGCTCTTCGCCGATCTGCTGGACGAGAACTGCCTCGTGATGGTGGAGCGGCCCATCATGGACATCAAGACCCAACTGCCGCTGCCCATCCAACAGAAGAAATTTGGCACCTGAGAGCAGAACAAGCCGCTCCGGCCGCAGAAACTCCGCACGTTGCTTTCCGAGGGTGCTGTAGGAATAAACCCCGCTGTTGTGTACAGCTGCGGGCTCGGGCCTCATCCTTGCCCTGCGGGGCTCCCTGGTGCTGGAGCAGCGGGTCGGATTGGTGCTGGCTTGAGCACGAGGATGCAGCCACCTTGTCGGGGCTCCCTCGCCTTCTCCCGCGGCTGCGGGGACAAGGCAGCAGCACCCTGGGTCTCTGTGTCGGG
This sequence comes from Butorides virescens, assembly GCA_017310255.1. Lineage (NCBI taxonomy): Eukaryota > Metazoa > Chordata > Aves > Pelecaniformes > Ardeidae > Butorides > Butorides virescens. The sequence continues at coordinate 8,015 of JADKXX010010363.1, read as the reverse complement.
TCCCCCGTGTTGGCTTCTCTCCCCCCGCCGTGCCAGCCAGCAGCCGGGTGGCTCCGTGAGGGGCACTCCTTGGAGCAGGGGACTCCCATTCCCTAGCGAGCCAGGCTCCGGACAGACAGACGGACGACGATTGCTGGTGCTCAACACCCATGTGCAGCACCCCCAGGGGCTCCCCATGCTTTCCTTACGCTGTTCCCCCCCCTTACACCCCCAAAGGACATCTCCCCAGCGCCGAGGAGGGGTTCTGAGGGAGAAAGGGGAAAATTTGGGCTGTAAGAAGGGCTGCGGGCGAGCTCTCCTAGAAGTAAGAGAGGCGAGCAAGCGGGGAGCGGAGTTTTGCTAGGCGGGGCTTTAGGCAGAGCCCGGGAAATGGAGAGCGGGGCGGGAAATAGAGCGCGGGGCGGGAAATAGGGTGCGGGGCGGGGCCTCATCGCCCCTCCCTCCGGCGCGACCAATCGCAGCAGCGGCGGCATTCCTGCCATTGGTCGTGCGGGAGGGAGGGGCGGGGACGTCCCAGCCCCGCCTCCCCCGCAGCGCAGAGCCTATCGCAGCGCGCCATGCGGGCGGGGGCGGGGCGCCGTGGTCACGCCCCCCTCGTCCAGACCCCGCCCCTTCTCCCGGTGCGCGGCGGCGGCGGCGGCGGCAGCGGCATGGCCGTGTGGACCCGCGCTTGCAAAACGGGGCTGTTGGAGCTGCTGCTGCGGGAGCGCTGGGTGCGGGTATCGGCGGAGCTGAGCGGGGAGGCGCTGAGCCTGACGGCGGAACCGGGAGGCGGCGAAGCGGCGGTGCTTAACGGCGTGGTTAACGGCAACGCGGAGGCGGCGCCCGGTTGCGTGCGGAGGGTGCGGGTGGTGAAGGCGGAGGCGGGAGGGCTCGGTATCAGCATCAAGGGAGGTCGGGAGAATCGTATGCCCGTGCTCATCTCGCGTATCTTCCCGGGGCTGGCGGCGGAGCGGAGCGGGGCGCTCCGTCTGGGCGACGCCATCCTCGCCGTTAACGGCGTCGATCTCCGGGATGCCACCCACGATCAAGCCGTCCAGGCGCTGAAGCGAGCCGGGAGGGAGGTCATCCTCGAAGGTAACCCCCCCACCCCAGCTCCGGTCCCGGCCCCCGCTGCTCCCTCCCTCTTTCCTCTCCCGGGTGCCCCTCCCCGCCCCGTTACCGGCTCTCCCGACACCCCTCTGCCGCTGTCACCGGGCTCCCGGAACCCCCCTTGGGCCCCTTTCTGCTTGCGGGACCCCACTCCCCCCATCCCGGTCACGGTGCATGTGTGTGTGTGTGTCCCCAACCCCAGTACTGGCCCCACTTGGGATGGGGACAGGGACAGGGACGTCCCCTCCCTTCCCGGGCCGCTCCTGCTTACCCCTCCCAGCTGGGGACAAGGACGGGCTGTCTCTGCCAACCGTGTCCCTCCGGGACAGAGCTGGGGTCTCCCGGCTGCGGCGTCCCCCCCAGGACAGGCTGTCCCCCATGGCAGCTCTGGGGACGGAGCCCCCGGGGTAGGTGCTTGTGCCCCCTGTGTCCCCAGGGAGGGCCGTGGCCCCGGGGGGTTGGTTTGGGGTCTGCTCATGTCCCCATGGGCTCCGTGCCCATGGCGCAGCCGGCTCAGGGCTGGCCCAGCAGAGCCACCAGCTCCTGCCCAACCTGTTCCCGGCAGCCCGACAAGCTCGGGCAGGACCTGCTTGGCCTGGCGGCGCGGGGCTCGTGCCACGGGGTGCTGCGCCCTGGGCAGCGGGAAGGACACGAGCCCCCCGTGCCATGGGTCAGGGTGGCCCGTGCAAGTCCGTGGTGCCACACGTGGTGCCATCCTGGCATCCTGGTGAGGCCGTCTGGTGCGTGGGGCTGCTGCGTGGGGCTGCTGCGTGGGGCTGCTGCGTGGACGCGGTGCCCAGCGGGCGCTGGGCTTGGTCTCCTGTGCCGGGCTGATGCCGGTGGCGTTGCTCCCGCTCAGCTGCCTGCTCTCGGCACACTGCGCCGGCACGAGGGTGGGCAAGTGGGCTTCCCGGCGCAGCCGCACCCGGCACGGGGTGGCTCTGTGTGGCTCGGCTGCGGCCGGGGGGGCTGCGGTGGGGCTGCAGCGTTGGGCTTGGGCACCTGGCAGGTCGGCGTCCACCCTTGGAGGCAGCGAGGGTCCCTATGGCTCGCCCGTGCCGGATTTGCCATCTCCCCTCTGTGTCCTTCCCCTGCTCCCATCCCGTGCCACCCGGCCGTTTGATCCTGTCCCGGGGGAGCTCCGGCTCCACGGCGTGTTTGTCCCTCGCTTCCGCCACGGGCGCTGTGGCAGCCGCCTCTTCCCTTCCCTTCCCTTCCCTTCCCGCCAGGGCTGGCGTCGGGATGCTCCTCGCTACCGGAGGGCCATGGGGCTGCCTGTCCCAGGCTTGCGGCTGCCCCACAGCGCAGGGACACCGTCCGGCAGCTGGCCCTGGAGCGGAGCTGGGGGAGACGTCTGCTGCCCCGGCCCCTCCGCCCTCACGAGCCCCTGGAGGTGCAACCGCCCTGGCAGGAACCGGTGGTGGAGTGTGGGAGCACCAGCCCTGTGCTGGCACCCCGGTGGGGCTGGCGGCCCCTGCCCTGGGTGCTGGGTTTGGCCACAGGAACCCATGCTGGGCGCCTTCCTCCCGGGGTGCCTGCGGGTGCTCGGCACAGCACGGGGCGCTGGGGGCAGGGAGCCCTTCCGCCTCCATGGGCGAGCTGTGGGCAGAGCTGCCGGCCGGCACAGGGGAAGGCTGCTTGCAAGAGCCGACCCATGTGCAAGCGGGGAGAAACCTCCGCGGTGTTTCCCCTCCGGGTGCCGGTGGCAGGAGGGGGCTCCAGCCCCGAGGACGGGCCGATGGCGTCTGGGCGGCGCACGGGGGCTCGGCCTCGGCGAGGCCGGTGCTGGCCCAGCGTTGCCGTGCAGCCGGAGCTGCCGCCTTCCTGCGGCGGGTCGGGCGAGGGGTGCAGGCAGCGGCCGGGTTTCCTTTGCGGTGAGCACGTAGGCAGGGCGGCAGCGGTTGCGCAGGGGCGGCTGTGCGCCGGCTGACGGCTCGCCAGAAGCAGAAGAGGTGGCTGTAGGTGCCACCGGCCCGGTGGCCAGTTCTGTGCCCGCTGGCACGGGGCGGGGGGGCTCCATGCTCCTGCGTGCGCCGTAGCTGCGTCCCCCTGAAAGCAGGGAGACGCCTCTGCTGCCGTCCCCGCCGGCAGAGCCCCACGCATCTGCTGGGTGCCGGGCACCCTTCCCACGGTGGCCGAGCTGGTGCCTGCTGGTCCCGGCTGCCACCAAGAGCCATCAGCGTGGCCGTGCCAAACCACTGCTCCTCTGGCAGTGCCCCGGCATGGCGCTTGGGCTCCCGCCCCACCGGCTGCCCAGCTCAGCCCCTTGCCCCCCCGACTCTGGGAGCCCTTGGCAAGCCTGGCCTTTGGGGGGGTGGTGGCCGTGCCCCGGCGGGGGTTGGCGCTGGCACTGTGGGCTGGGGCCCTGCCAGGGGCTGGCCGGAGGGTGCTGAGCTCCCGGCCGGTGCTGCAGGCAGGTGCCCACATCTGGCAAACAGCTGCCGCCGCTGCCCCGCGGCGCTGCCCTGACCTGCCCGGCCAGGCAGCGGGATTAGGGGTGCGCAGGGATGGCGGTAATCCCGGGATCAGCGCGGCGGGAGGCTAATATTAACTCGTTTGCTGCCTGCAGCAAGGACAAGCGCCTCGTGGCAGCACGTCCCCACCCCGCCGCGCTGCTCGGCTCAGCAAATCCGGCGGGGGGTGGCTGCCCGCTCCCCATCCCTGCCGGCATCGCCCTGCCCGCAGCCGACAGCCCCCGCGGCGGGGGGATTTGCCGTGGGTGAGCCCTGGGCCGCAGTAGGCACCCGCCTACGGGACCCCAGGGCGGCGGCACCGGCTGAGAGCGGGACCTGGGCCCCACCAGCACCGTTGTTCCTCCGGCGGCCGCTTTCCCCGAGCAGCGGGGAGCTGCGCTTTACGGGAGTTTCCAGCTTATTTGCTTTCTTTTTTGCTTGTTTTTAAATCCCCGCTGCCCCGAGGCGTGTGGACGTTGCTCTTCCCAGCACATTCCTCCTCCGGGGACCAGCTGCTGGGGCTGGGTGCAGGCGGGTGGCTCTCCCAGCTCTCTCCCGGCATGCGTGCCGGCAGCGTGCCGGCCGGGGAGCCGCAGCCCGGGGGGAGCGCGGCGGGCGGGGGTCCGGTGCTGGCTGCAGGCGCCGTGTCCCCGGCTGCTGTCGGCGCTCGCTCGCAGCTTCCCTGCCTGGCTGAGCGTGCCACCCCGCGCGGCCTCACCCCGGCTTTGGCAGGCGGCTCCGCTGACACCCCCTGACACCTCGAAGGCGTTGGCTTTCCCCGAGCGCGGCCGCTGGCGAGCTCACGGCCCCTGCTCACCCCATCCGCAGCCGAGGTGGGCTCTTGGGGGGGGGGCTGGCGCCTCACCAGGGCTCTGCGTCGGCGGGGCTGGGTGGTGGTTGGGGAAGGACAGTCCGGGGGGAATGGAAGCCGGTGCCTTCCTTCCTCCTGGAGAGGAGCGTGGAGCCGGGATGTCCTGGCTCCAAACCCTTCTGCTCCTCCCCGTCCTGCTGGGAGCGGAGGCAGGCTGCCGGCGGGCTGCTGGCAGGCGCGAGCGGCAGCGCGGGGTCAGCTCGCCGGCAGCGCCCGCGGCGCTGGAAACTTGGCCGGTGCCGTCCTCGCAGCGCGGCGGCCGGGGCGGGTCAGGATGGGCTGCAGCCTGACCTCCTGCCTGGCCCCATTGTGCTGCGCCGCCTTCCCCTTCCTACGCCCGTGCCGGCTGCCGGTCATGGGGATGAGCCACCAGTGCCCGTCCTTGGGACACCGCCGTGCCGGGGCAGGGTGGGACCCCCCCAGGCCATGCCCTGGTCCCCAGGGCACCCTGGGGGCGGGAAGGGAGGGTGCCCCTGTCCTCTGCCTGTAGCATGAGGCTCTGGGGGGGTCCCACAGCCCCCCAGGGCTGGGCCAAGACCCCCGTGGGTGCTGGGGACACAGACACACACAAGACCCCCCCCCATGGTCAGAGCATCCCCAGAGTGCAGGGCTGCGGTGTAGGGGTGCAGGACCCCTGCCCAGCCCTAACCTGTCCCCCCCCTCCAGTGAAGTTCATGCGGGAGGTGACCCCCTACATCAAGAAGCCCTCGCTGGTGTCGGACCTGCCGTGGGAGGGGGCCGCTCCGCAGTCGCCCAGCCTGAGCGGCAGCGAGGACTCGGGGTCCCCCCAGCACCCGGCCCCCCGCGACCGCAAGGTGATCCCCCTGAAGATGTGCTTCGCCGCCAGGAACCTCAGCATGCCCGACCTGGAGAACAGGTGAGGGCAGGGGGGGCCCGCAGCCCCCCCCAGCCTGGTGGGTGCTGGCCTGTGGGACCCCACGCCCCCTGGACCCCCCGGGACAGGGCTGGGGGCTGCCCCTCGCTGTGGCTGTGACCTCCTGCTTCCCCTGCTGAGCTGCGAAGGGGAAATCCGGGGGGGAGTTTGGCTGGGGTCAGGGCAGGGCTGTGCCCCCCCAGGGCAGCTGGCAACCTCCCCTGCCTATGGAAAGGGGGGTCCCACAAATCCCCCCAGCAGGGCCGTGCTGGCGGCTCCCTGAGACAGCCAGAGCCCCAGACCAGTGCGGCCAGTTTGCCAGGCAGGGGCACGCTGGGCCGGGCGCCGCCGCTCCCGTCCCACCCAGCGCCGCGTCCCCTCGCAGGCTGATCGAGCTGCACTCGCCGGACAGCCGCAACACCCTGATCCTGCGCTGCAAGGACACGGCCACGGCGCACTCCTGGTTCACGGCCCTGCACGCCAACATCGCCGCCCTGCTCCCCCAGGTCCTGGCCGAGCTCAACGCCATGCTGGGCACCGGCGGCGCCGCGGCCGGCGGCAGGGAGGTGAAGCACATCGCCTGGCTGGCCGAGCAGGTACGCGCTGCGCCCGAGATGCCGTGCCGGGGACGGGGGCTGCTTGGCACCGTCCCCAGGGGTGGCAGCGCCGACCGGGCTGTGGCTGCAGCCGCCGGAGAGCCCCGCCGCTGGCCTGGCTGTGCCCTAGGGAAGGCAGCGCTTCCCAATCCTGCTGGGGTTTCCCGGCTGGAGCCACTCAACCCCCCTACTCCCCAGTCTTCTACGAATTCACTGCCCGAGTGCCGCAGCCTGCCCGGGCATCGCGGTGAGGTCCCCCCAGCAGTGGGATCCCCCAGGGGCTGCTCCTGGCTCGGCTTTCCGGGATGCTGCCGAGAGCCCGGCAACGCGGACCCCTCCGGTTGGGGTCAGCCTGGACATGGGGGCAGGGGGCAGGGTGCCCGCCGCCCCCCGTGCCCCAAATTGCCTCTTCCAGGTGCGCCTGGACGGAGGGCGGCAGCAGTGGCGGCCGGTCCTCATGGCGGTGACGGAGAAGGACCTGCTGCTGTACGATGGCATGCCCTGGACCAGGGACGCCTGGGCCTCCCCTTGCCACAGCTACCCGCTGGTGGCTACCAGGTGGGCTGCGGGGGGGCTGGATCCATCCGTCTGTGTGGCCCCCCTCGGCCGCATCCAGCTCCTCCGCTCATGTCTTTGCCTCCTGCTGGAGCTGGGGGGAGACCCCGAGACGCCGATGGGCATGGGGTGGGGTGGTGCTGGCGCTGCCATCGTGCCCCTGACCCCCGTCGTTCCCCCCCCCCCCCCCAGGCTGGTCCACTCGGGCTCGGGCCGCCGCTCGCCCGCCCTGGGCTCGGAGCTCACCTTCGCCACGCGGACGGGCTCTCGCCAGGGCGTGGAGATGCACGTCTTCCGCGTGGAGACCCACCGGGACCTCTCCTCCTGGACGCGCGTCCTCGTGCAGGGCTGCCACGCCGCCGCTGAGCTGATCAAGGAGGTGTCTGTGGGTGAGTGCTGGGGGCAGCCAGGACTCTCGGGGCTCCCCCCCGTCCCTCCAGGGGCTCGCTCGGGTGCAGCGGGGCTCGGGGGGGGGCTGAGCCGTGCCGGTGCCCGCAGGCTGCACGCTGGGCGGGCAGGAGGTGCAGCTCGCCATCCACTACGAGGGCGGCTTCACCATCTGCCGGGAGGAGCCGGGCGGCAGCGTCCTCTTCCGCTACCCCTACGAGAGGCTGAAGATGTCGGCGGACGATGGCATCAGGACCCTCTACCTGGACTTCGGGGGCCCCGAGGGGGAGCTGGTGAGGGGGGGCAGCCGGGGGGCAGGGGGTGTGTGTGTGTGTCTTCCTCCAAGGGTGGCTCCTGCTTCCCCCCCGCCCCCATCCCCGCAGCATCACGGCTGCCTGGGGTACCGCTGGTTGGGAGCCCCCAGCCCCAGCTGCGTGACCCCCAGTGCCCCCCCGATGGGTTTGGTGTGTTGTTGGGGGGGCTGACGCCGCTTTCCATCTCCCCCCCCCAGGCGCTGGACCTGCACTCCTGCCCCAAGCCCATCGTCTTCATCCTGCACACCTTCCTCTCGGCCAAAGTCACCCGCATGGGGCTGCTGGCGTAGGCGGCCCCGGCCCCCACCTGCCTCCCCCCACCACAAACCTGCTGGGGAAAGCAGAGGGGACCCCCCCGCCCCTCCTGCCCCACCAGTGCCTTGCTGGGGCCGGGACCCCCGAGTGCCGCCAGCCATGCAGCAGGGGGGCTGCCCTGGACGGGGGGTGACCCTCTGCTGCGCCACACCGTGCTCCTGGCCCTCCGGTGCCCGAGGGGGGGGCCAGGGCTGACAGACACCAGCTTTAACCCCCCCGGGCCCAAAGCCATCACTGATCTCACCGCCTGTGCCTTGGAGCAGGGGGACCCCGGCCCCCCCCATGCCTGGGGACCCCCAGTGCCGCACTCCACCCCAAAGAGGATCATGGTGCCCCTGCATGGGACAGGGCTTGGGCCCCGAGGGCCCCCCCCCTTGCTGCAGCGTGGGGTCCCCTTGCCCCATCGGGGGGGGCACACGCTTGTCTTACTGGGGGCTCTCATGGGTGCCCCAAGCCCCGGGGTGCTTGACCCTGCGGCTGGGGGCAGGGAGCGGCAGCGACTCCCCCCCCCCCCCTCCCCAAAGCCACACCAGCGCTGGGGCTGCCCCCCCTGAGCTG
>JADKXX010010362.1:0-22928 GCA_017310255.1 Butorides virescens | reverse complement strand
GGCCCTGCCCCAGCCCCCCCCCCTCCGCCCCTGCCTCCCCCGCCCCGCCGCCGCCCCGTTCCCCGTCTCCGCACCGGCAGGCGTCCTGGAGGGCGGGCAGGCGGTCCAGCAGGCTGCCCAGGCGGCTCTCGATGCCGCCGAAGCCGCGGCCGGCGCGGCCGGTGCACTCGGCGGAGCGGATGAAGGCCCGGTAGTGCTCAAAGGCCAGGCGGCGCGTCTCGGCCCCCACCCGCGCCCGCTCCGCCGCCAGCCGCGCCGGCTCCCGGCCCAGCTCCGCCAGCCCCAGCGCCGCCAGCTCGGCCACGTAGGCGGAGAGCTCGGGGCCGCCGGGCCCCCCCGCCGCCGCCGGGCCGCGCAGCCAGGCCAGCAGCCGGGCCTCCTCCGCCGCCGCCGCCATCGCGCCGCTCTGGCCGCCCGCTCTCGCTGGGCCGCCGCGTTGCTTCCGGCTCCGCACTTCCGCTTCCGGCGCAGCAACTTCCGCCGGTTCCGGTTCCGGCGCGGCCCCGCGTGTGCGGCGCGGGGCGATGCGGCCGCTGACGGAGGCGGAGACGCGGGCGGTCTTCGAGAAGCTGGGGCGATAGTGAGGGGCCGGGGGGGAGCGGGACCGGCGGGGCCGGGGCCAGGGGAGCCCATGGCGGGAGGGGGCCGGGGCCGGGGCAGCCCATGGCGGGAGGGGACAGGGCCCGGGGCCGGGGGAGCCCGTGGCGGGAGGGGACCGGGACCGGGGCCGGGGGAGCCCATGGCGGGAGGGGGCCGGGGCCGGGGCAGCCCATGGCGGGAGGGGACAGGGCCCGGGGCCGGGGGAGCCCGTGGCGGGAGGGGGCCGGGCCCGGGGGGAGCCCATGGCGGGAGGGGACCGGGCCCGGGCCGGGCTCACGGGGTCTCTCCCCGCAGCATCGGCGAGAACATCCAGCTGCTGGTGGACCGGCCCGATGGCACCTACTGCTTCCGCCTGCACCGCGACCGCGTCTACTACCTGAGGTGAGCGGGGGCAGCCCGAGCGGGGCGGCCGGGGGCTCCGGTGCCGGCCGGCCCGGGGCTGCGGGCCCGGGAGCCCACCCACCCCAGCCCCCTGCCGCTCCCCACAGTGAGAAGCTGCTGAAGGTGGCGGCCAGCGTCCCCCGGGACAGCCTGGTGTCGCTGGGCACCTGCTTCGGGAAGTTCACCAAGACGCAGAAGTTCCGGCTCAGCGTCACCGCCCTGGAGTTCCTCGCGCCCTACGCCAAGGTGGGACGTGACCCCCCCACCCCAGCCATCCCCCCCCACCCTGCCAGGCCCCCCCCGGCCCTCACTGGCGCTGGGCCTCTCTCGCAGCACAAGGTGTGGGTGAAGCCCGGCTCGGAGCAGTCCTTCCTCTACGGCAACCACGTCCTGAAGTCAGGCCTGGGCCGCATCACGGAGAACACGGCCCAGTACCAGGGTGTGGTGGTGTACTCCATGGCCGACGTCCCGCTGGTGAGTGCCCGGCCCAGCCCCTGCCTTCCCCAGCGCTGGGGCTTGGGGAGAGCTCTCACTCACCTTTCCTTCCTCCCCCCCCAGGGCTTTGGGGTGGCTGCCAAGTCCACGCAGGAGTGCCGGAAGGTGGACCCCATGGCCATCGTGGTCTTCCACCAGGCTGATGTTGGGGAGTACGTGAGGAGCGAGGACACGCTGACCTAAGGGACCTGGAGCGTTTCTGGGCAAAATGGACTTTGTCCTGCACTGTGGGTGCAGCAGCAGCACAGGGAGCCCGTCCTGAGCGGGGTGGAAGGGCTGGGAGCCACCACTATGTGACCCCGCACCCCCAGGGGGGCTGTGCCAGGGGGAGGAGGAGCTCACCCCACGCCAGAGCCACCCCTGCCCTCACATAAAGCCTCTTCCTTCTCCCAGAGTGCCTGTTGTCTAGCGTGGAGCCTTGGAGGGGGGTCAGCCCTTGCCCCCACTGCTGGTCTCTGCTTGCCCGGGGGTGGCACGATGCACCAGGGTGCGACTCCCAAGGGGTCGGGGGGAGGCTTGCAGCCCGGGGCTGAGCTGTCAGAGGCTGGCAGCTGAGCTTCAGGGAGGGAGTGATGGGGCAGGCAGCTGCCTGCAAGGCGGGATTTGCTTCACCAGGGCTGGAGGGCAGGCGACAGGCTGCGATCGCTCCCCAGAGTGTGTGCCAGAGTTCCTTTATTGGGTTTCTGGTAGAAAAGGCCCGTTGGGACACCGTAAGGACAGGCAGGGACTTAAACTGACCCCAGCACACAAAGCTCAAGTGGTCACATTGTGCTTTTCTTCTGTCGGGGTGATTTCAGCCGAGGCAGGGCTAGAGCAGGAGCGGGGAGAGCTCTTCCTCCTCCCCCAGGCAGGATCCGGCCTTCCCTCCCACTCTGCGAAGGGGCAGGGTGACAGCTCAGTTACCGGGCGCTGCAGGCAGGGGTCCCGCCCGCATTTCTGGGCGCTGCTAGCACTTCTGCCTGCCGGAGGTCTGCACGTTGAAGAGGCGCTTCAAGAAGTAGAGCTGCAGGACCCCGGAGAGGACGATGACGCAGCTCTGAGCCATCGACCACCAGTTGACGTAGTCGTAGTTGGACTCCAGGAGGAAGGCGTCAGCCCCTTTCCGCATCCGGGCGAAGTTGTAGAACCTCCACATGTGGAAGATGTGGAGCTGCAGCTTCCGGATGCTGACCTGCGGGAGAGGCAGGCGGTCGGCAGCGGCAGAGCCTGGGGCTGGCAGAGCCGCTCCGAGAGCTGCCCGCTGGGCTCAGCCTTGGGTTAAGCTGTGGCTCAGCCAACAGCAAACGCCCTTCTCTGGTCCCTCGGAGGACGTGCCCGGCCCCGCTGGGTCGGAGCACCCTGCGGTCACCTCGGCACTCACCTCGATTGCCTCCAGGGTGTTGTTCAGCTCTTTCCTCTCTTCCGGCTGCTTGTTTTCCACGCTGAAGCCGTCATAGTAGACACCGAAGTTGAGATAGACCTGCATGAAGCCAAAGTGGTTCTGCTGGTTGTCCAGGCAGAGCTGGTAAAAACCTGCAGAGAGAAATGGGGATGATTGTTCCCCAAATGGAAGACCCAGCCCCAGCACCCGCCCCTCGCCCTCCCCGTTAGGGAGGGAGGGAGGCAGGCGAGGTCAGACCGACCAATGCTCTGGGACCAGCACAGAGCTGCTGCTCCTGCCTGCCCACAGCTGGGCCAGGCAGGGGCCGGGGTGGCAGGGACCTGTCTCTTTGGTGAAGAAGTTGATCTGTCCTCGCACGTTCTGGGAAATACCAAGCTGGAAGCCGTTGGGGTCGCTTGCCGTGACCAGGATGTTCCTGCTGTTGGCGATCCCCGTCGCCCGCTGGACCTGGAGGCAGGAAACACCCGAGGGGCGTTCATGGGCCTGACTCGGCACCCAGGAAACAGGCGGGAGCCCACAGGAGCCCTCATGTGTAGGGCAGGGACCCAGTAGGTCCATGGGGAGCTGCCGCCTTCGTTACTGCGAGCCAAGGCCAGGAACAGCCTCCAGCGAGCTGCCAGCTGCACATAAAGAACAAACCCGCAACCCGCAGTAACGAACCCTGCGGTTCCCAATGCCTGCTCACGGTGCTGCACAGACCCCGTGTCGCCCACCCCATGTGCCCACCCTGGCTCCCCACCGCCTGCATTGGGTGCTGCCGGACGCTGCAGCGTTGGGAGACGGAGCTGTGCCGAGCTCCCGGGCCGTGCCGTGTCCCTGCAGGGCTGCTCTGCCGAGCACGGAGCCGGGGGGAAGCCGGCAGTGCCAGGCATGGCTGTGCCCGGGCTTTCCTTCGGCCAGCCTAGTGTAAACAGGAGATAAAAGGGCTGCAGTTCCCCGGTGGGAAGGGGACGGAGCGCGGGGACAAGCAGATAGGGCTGTGCCCAAGGCCTTCGGCACGCCTTCCAGCTGCGGCTCAGAGGGGAGCCCAGGGCTGTGCAACAGCCTCCAGCGAAGGGCAGAGCTCCATGCGGTGCCGAGACCGGAGCTCTTGGCACTGCTTTATGGTTTTAGAACAGCTTTTTTTAAAAAAAAAAAAGGATTGATGATGGAAATTGCCTAAAAAAAGTACAGTCCCAGAGATGAACATCCAAATGACTGCAACCATTCCCTGTCTCAACTGAGGACCTTCCCCATGCAAGGCAAACCCCTAGGGGTGGTGGGTCTGGAGTTCGGCTGGCACCCGGTCTTCATCCCACGGGGTCTCCTTCCACACATACGCCTGGTCGCAGGACCAGGGTGATGGAGGGTTGCCCACCGCAGGACCTGCCGCACCCTGGAGGCGGCAGCTGGCACCGGCTGTGGAGCTGCCGTGCAGGACAGATCCAGCGTGGCCATTCCCGACGCCATCGGCAGCTGCACCGCGCTGACAGCTTCCCGGGACGCGTCCCGCAACACTCACCTCGTAGCTGAAGAAGAAGTTGCCGCTCTGGTGCGCAAACTGCCAGAAGCATTCCACGGTGCCGGCGGGGATGACGATGGCGAAGTCGTAGCGATCCGCCCCGCGGAAGAGGGGCTCCTGGCTGGACCCGCTCAGGGGCTCAGTCCTGGGGCAGCCAGCGGGGCCCAGCAGCGCCAGGAGGGCCAGCAGCAGCATCCTCCAGCTTCCCAGCCTCCAGCACTCCCTCCCGCTGGGGCAGGGCAGGAGCGGGAGCCCAGGCAGCAGGGGTAATCATTAATCGCTCCGCAGCGGCACTCGGCAGTGCCGGGGCTAGCGTCAGGAGGAGCACGGCGCAGGCTCTGCTCCTCAAGGTGATCTTGGTGCAGAGAAGGAGCTGGTCTGGCTCGTCCACATTAGAGCTCACCCAGCTGAGCCCCTGGCTGCTGCCAAGAAGCACCGCGGTCACCGGCAGCACCTCCCGGCTGCCCGCAGCTCCTCTCCCCTCGCTGACCAACACTCTGCCGCTCTTGTCTCTTCTGAACACGCAAATTAAGCAGGAAAAGCATTTTACTCCAAGAAACTTGTGGTTTCTTAGAGTAAAGCCTTAGGCTGCGACACCCTCCCTGCGCAGCCCGGGGCAAGGGCCCAGCACAGAGAAGGGGAGAGCGGGCTCGGACCCACGCAGCAGGAACGCGGCTCCTTCCACCCGGGCACAGCAGCAGCACGACCCAGGGCACGGCCTCACGCTGGCACTCACGCTCGGGGCTCACATCAAGCCTCTGCGCCCTGGAATGGCCCCCGAGCGCAGGGCGTTCCTGTCTGCCCAGGGCTGCTCGACCCCAGGGAAATGGGTTTACAAGCAGAAGGGGAGGGAAAGGCACGGGCACAGCCAGGTGACGAGGGAAGCTCGTTCCAGCAGCCCAAGGACAGAGGGGAAGCAGGTGTTTCCAAACAGGCTTCTCCCTAGCCCTGGCCCTGCAGGAACATAGCCAAGAGAGGCAAAAGTGCCCCCATACCCCCCTCCCGCCCTTGGACCTCAACAGAAACCTAATCCAGAAGCTTCTGCTTCACGCCTACGCTGACGCAGCAGCGCCTCACACATTCAGGGCATCACCATTCCACCCTAAGCAGCAGCCAACACAACACCCCAAGCCCGCTCCAGAGGCAAAGGGGGAGCCCCACATTTTTATAGAATCATGGAATGATTTGGGTTGGAAGGGACCCTTAGGGTCACCCAACCCAACTCCCCTGCAGGGAGCAGGGACACCTTTAACCAGATCAGGTTAAAGACCAGACCTGGCCTTGAATGTTCCCAGGGATGGGGCCTCCACCACCTCTCTGGGCAACCCCTGCCAGGGTTTCACCACCCTCATTGGAAAGAATTTCTTCCTTAGATCCAGTCTAAACCTACCCTGCTTCAGTTTAAAACCATCATCCCTTGTCCTGTCACAGCTGGCCCTGCTAAAAAGTCTGTCCCCATCTTTCTCATCAGCCCCCTTTATATACCAAAAGGCCACAATCAGGCCTCCCCAGAGCCTCTTCTTCTCCAGGCTGAACCACCCCAATGCACTCAGCCTGCCCTCACAGGAGAGGGGCTCCAGCCCTCGCACCATTTTTGTGGCCTCCTCTGGCCCTGCTCCAACAGTTCCATATCCATGGGCTGAGGGATCCAGAGCTGGAGCTCTGGCGTGGTGGTGGTGCACGCCCCAGCGAGGCAGCAGTGCCCCAAACTGCCATGTTTCCACCTGCGAGGTACAAGTTCACGCTTTTTACTACTCTTGATATCCAACAAGAAAGGAACTTTATTTTACAGAAGATTGCTTGGACACAGACCCCAGCTTTGGCACCTGAAGGCAGGAAACAGGGCAGCACCCTCGTACACTTGCAGGATTGCACAGAGGAGGAGGATGTTACCGGGAAGGAGTGCCATGACCAAAATCAGTAAGCACTGAAACTTTTAACGTGGGAACAACCAACATGTAAGTACTGAAACAAAGAAAAACAATGTTTTTAAAGCCTCAGAGCTGGGAAGGAGAAGTTCCCACTGGCAGACTAGCCATGTACAAAGCAGAAAAGAAATGTAGGGGAGGAAAAAAAAAAAAAAATCAAAGCAGATCACCTTGCCCAAGTCATCTCTTCTCCCCAGAAGCTCTGGGACCGCATGCTGTCTCTCTCTCCCACAACAGACTGAGTGCAAACAGATGAAACAAGCAATTCACAGTTTAGACAATTAAAACACATAAAAATAGCCCCTGATGGGATCATCCTCCTGGCATTTGACAGCATCTGAGCAGAGGAAAATTCTTTTCAGCAGCCCACCAGGTTGCAGTTCACTCTACAAAGGCTGCAGCTGTCTCATGGAAAAGGGAGTCCCAATCCCGGCTGTTTCCGAGGCTGTGCCATCAGGCTGCACAGCTTCTGCCAACTGCAGAAGACCTAAACCTTGTAGCTACAACTCGAGACGCAAGGCTCCTTGGTTCTGGTCAGACGTGGTTTCCGTTTGCCGCAGCAGTCTCAGGGACCAGGAGCCAGGGGGGCTCACCGCGCCGGCCCCAGCACACATCAGGGATGAACACAGCAGCCTCCCCGCTACTATTGCTCCAGTCCATCTTTCCAAAGAAAAATAACAAGTTTTTTGGACTGAAAGTCCCATAGCTCCCAACTTTAGAGGATTCCCAGCTTTTTCATGGTCCGCCAGCGATCCTTGATCATCACTGCCGTGCGGTTCTGGAAGGGGTATTTCTGGCAAATGGCCTTCCATCTCCCTTCCCCAAACTTCTTGACGCCCTCTTTGATCCACTCGCTCTCCTGGATCGTCCATTTCTACAAAAGAGCAGGTAAGCAGGGCTCTGAGTACAGCGTGCAGTTTCAGGGAGGAGCTGCATTTGGCAGAGAACCACGCTGCATCTCCTTCCCAGCACGTTCACTTCCCTTTATCATCCGTGCTGCTAAGCCGGAGGAAAGGCAGAGGTGTCCTGTCCATAGCACACACAACGCTCAGCAATCACTTTGCTGCAGATGTGCTCTCGTAACTGTTATAAATACGAGAAGCACTAAGCTCCAGCAGAAGCTCAGGAGCAGTTCTGCTTCCCAAAGCACAACGCTCATCACCCTTTGATGCAACAGCAAGCGTCAGAGATAGAAAGTACTCACTGCCTACTCACCACCTATGCCCTGCCTAACAGCACATACGTAGAGTGTTTAAAAAAAAGATAATCTGCCAGCTCAGGTCTGCACGTCCCCTGAATTTTTGTATTGGAGGCAAACCACGAAATAATTGAAGAAAGCAGCTACCGGGAACAAAGCGCTACTCGGAGCACAGCAGCACAAGAGCCAGCAGCGATCGTCCCACAAGCAAGGGTGACCCCGAGAGTTCCCACTGGCACCAAACTTGGGACCTCTTCCCAGGTAAGAGCTGCTGTACACGTGTCCCCCACCCAAACAAGACGCTGAACCTCCCCAACGCGTGGGGAAGTCAGCAAACCCCGCTCTGAACCATGCGTGTCAAGGAAAAGGGATTTCACGCACGCACCCAGCGTAGGAGGCACGCAGCTGTACCCAGCTACCAAACTGGGCTGTTTTAAACACAGAAACTCCAGCTCTGGCAACGCCAAGACCTGCACAACTCGTATCAAGCCTGGGCACAGTAAGCACCGGCCCCAGGAAGCACCACCTTCCAACCCAGCCTCCGGTGCTTCATTTAAGGCAGAGCAGCAGCTCGCCCTGCTGCAGGAAACTGCAGGCCGCTGCGGAAGCGGTCTGAGCAGCCCTCCTCACCAACACGTTTCAAACTGTCCAACGGTCAGCTCTTCTGTACGGACAGGTCCTGATTTCAGGCCTTCCTAAAAGGACCCAAGGGCTCCACATTACCTGTTTCTTGGAACCGAAGACTGTCGTGTTGTGGCTGTTTGTCCCAAGTGACGCTGAAAAACAAGGCAAGAGCATTACCTTCCACGGTAAGTCAGGAGGTGCAGACCTCCTCGAGAGGCTGCCTTGGGCTTAGCTGCTGTCAAGTGTCCGCTGACAGACAGTAAAACCAAATTCCTTTATCCCTCCCTTTTCTGCAGCTATAGCACGCACGGCCTTTCCATTTCAAGCCCCAACTGCTTTATGTGAGAGCTTTCCAGTATGACCTGTTTTGTTTTAAACCAGCCAATACATCAAGAACAGGGGCATCCACCCAGGGTCTGGCCGAGGTCCACGCTGGGGCTGGAATTAGCCATCAGTTGTCTGCTCCTTTGCACCAGCTAAGCTGGGTATCTAGCTGCAAAGGGAACTGGACTGGAAAACCGATCCAGCTGAAAAGGTAAACTTAACCTTTACTTCATGGCACTAAAGTGAGAACGGGGAAAGAGCTGTATGTCCAATATTTACATCCTGTAAGCTAAGCATGATTAGTCTGAAACCCGAGCAGGAGTGCGATTCAGGTCAGAGGTACAAAGAACCAATATCCCCGAGTTGGACAGCTACCTATTTCCTTGGGCTTTTAGGATTTCTGCTTGCAAAATTCAGTCACGCAGGAAGTAGCAAGACACCCGTGAATGAGCCCCAAAGCCAGGATTATCATCAGTTAACACCCACAACAGGGGCTCTGTTCTTACCTGCGTCCGAGAAGAGCTCATCCTCCTCACTCCAACTGTCTTTTTCTTCGTCGCCATACGAGCTGTTCCACCTTCCTTGGAAGGACCTGAAAGCAGGCAAGCGTTCACTTTGGCTACTGGCTAGGGAGAATGTTCTAGGGGGAGAAGGTGCAGGGACACCTGGAGCACAGCAGGCATGCGATCGCACAGCCTGTGATGAGCGCGCAGCGCAGTAAAATGCACCCATAAAGCGATATATAAACACACCACCACCTCCTCCACTCCCCTCTGCAGGGGGATGAATCCTCAGGAGCCCCTACGTGAAGGTATAGTGTGGAATATATACTAAATAGAAGTGGAGTATTGTATTTTGTAGCCAGCATTTGCAAAAACAAGTGACTGGGTATTAACTACACAATTAAGCACTTACAGCAAACCAGACACATGCAGCTGGACCTCCTGGCCTGCCAACAGTTCAGGCCAGGAGCCTTCGGTCTTCCCAAGAAGCAACTCATTCTTACTGTGTCACTACTAACACTACTGAGGTCAACCAAGCTACAGAGGCCTCTCTGTGAGAACGAGTGCCTCAATGCTGTCACCTGCTTCCAATCCTCTTGAGATGAAATCAAGTCTGTTAAAAATTGGATTTCCAGACAGGTGTCATTAGCACCACTGCTACCAAGAGTCCTGACACTTAAAAGCTTCAAGACAAGACATCCACACAAGCAGCACAAATAAATAATTTTCCAGGAGAACAGGAAACCAACTTGCACAGTGGCAGGGCTGAAGCTTGAGAACTGCTCAAGCCAGCATCAGCCGCATGGCAGCAGCCACTCTCTGGGCTCCTGCCTGATCCAGCACCAACCCTGGCTTTAGGAACCCGGCACGGGATGGGAAAACATTGCACCCGAGCCCCCTTCCCACTGCAGTCAGCCACAGCACTCTGCTTTGCAGGAGTTTACAATACATCATCCCACAACGTTCCCTGACACCCCCAAAATAAACTCCAGGCATATCCTAGGGACAGCAACGTCAGCTGCAACGCACTACTGGAAAAAAGCAGAAGATACCAAGTGTCACCACTAGCAAGTCCTTGAAAAAGTAGGGAATTTATTAAGTAAAATTCCCAGATGACACAAGGAAGTGAACAGCGGGGAGGGGGTGGAAATCTCTTCTTGGCGTCATCTCTGACAACAAGCTTAACCCCGAGCAAGACATGCCAGCAAGGTGCCTGAGAGATTTCACTGCTGCTTGCACCCGTGCCAGCCACACACCAGCACATCTCTGCTTGCAGCCACTCTCCTGTGCTTCAGAGAAGGACAATCCATCTCCAGAGCAGCCAAGCTGTGCAGAGCACCGAGATCCGGACTGCTCGCCCTTCCAGAACCAGACCTTTGCGTTCTTGGCACTCTTAAGCCAGGAACTAAGGGAAATCATGTTCTAGGCTTCTTTTCAAACTCATTAAGCTCTCCTCAGTCCTCCCAGTTTCACTCCTGGGGATTCGAAACATCACTATTGCTGGCTGCTATGCAGCTTCACAAAGCAAAAGAAGAGCAACTCGGACTTTTAAGCAGGGAGCATTGTTACAGCTGACAGGAGATACTCATGAGACTCTTAAGAGTCTCTGTCAGTGTTAATTTCAGACTTCTGCTGGTAAGTCTACTCTGCCATTTTCTGTGGGAAACCCTTATAAAAAGGGAAAAACCCCTAACACACCCCTACCTCTTACTGCAGTCATCTCAGCCGCAAGGTAAGTGCTAACTCATACTGAAGAAACAGCCAGAGAGCTACAACCAGGAGCTTCTCAACCAACACAGATTTCAGGAAAAAAGAGCTTAAGCAAGGTCTGTGTTGTATTTCTCAAGAGGTGGAAAGGAGAGTTTAATGTGTTCCACACGATGTGCCTACGAACTCCTTCCAGCTTCAGCACCACTAAGTGAAGCGCAGAGGAACGCGCGTTACCTGCGATACGCACGCTGGAATCCCCTACCAATACGAACTGCAGTGCCTCTGACTCACTGCCAGCAGGAGCTGGATCATTTTCTCCTCTCCATTAACCAAATGGTAAAGTGTAAGGACAACAAAGGGTTTACTTTGCCCAGCTCCACAAACGCTAGCGGACAAGGACAGTCAATATACTCATCTTGAATTAAAGATAAAGGTTTCTGTTGTTCATGCTACCGGTGTCAGCTGCAAGTCAAAAGGTGGGGTGCAGATTAGAATATACCGCAAGAGATGGGCTTCATACTTGGCACTCTTAGTAGATACAGGCTGGTCATGCAATTTCTGAACAGGTCTGGAAGCAGAAGATACAACTGGTTCCTGGGAAGAGTCGGGGCTCTCACTCGACTCGCTGTACTGGCTGTCTTGCTCCATGACCAGTTTGCTTATGGTCAACAAGCGTTTGCCCTTATGGGGTATTTTAGGAGGGCCTGAGATCTCAGAATCTTGATTCTCCTCTTCGTTCCGTCTTTTGGTTCTGTGGGATACAGAAGGAGACAGTTGCTTGGGGAAAGAAAAGTCTGTTTCGTCCAGTTTGTCGAAGAGCGCGTCAGAATCCTGGGAGTCCGACAGGATCTTGAAAGCTTCTCTCAGAACAGAAATCCCATATGCGGTTACAGTTCCAGAGGGCTGCCTACAAAATAAACAGAACTGAGCAGGTTGTAAAAATATCACCAAGGTGGCTCCACTTCACTGAAATCAGGCTTTTCCCCTACGGTGTGACCCTCGACAATTAACCCCAGGGTGCAGATAAAACCTGCTGAAGCGGGCATTCCCAACCCTTCGGTCTGCCCTCCTAAACGCTGCAGCGTACCAGGGAAGCAGGTCTTGAGAGAGCACACCCATGCTCTGTGCGCCGCAGGATGCCCTGCTATTCTCAACTAAGGGCTGAACCACACAGACGCCGAACGCTGCTCCACAAGAGCAAACCTTCTGGCAGCCACCGCCCTCCTTCCCTAGTTTACTGAAGTACTACACATCTTCAGGGGAAAAAAAAAACAAAACCAAAAACCAAACCAAAAAAAAAAACCCCAAACCACCTTAACATTTTTACTTTACAGAAGTCTTACACCGATAGCCTGTGGGGCTTTCTTGGGCAGACCTGCTTGGGATGGCATTCGGGAAAGTTAAGAGCTACCTGGACAGAGCAAACTACCACTCGGAGGAGAACTGCTGCCACACTTCATCCACAACGCAGGGCCAGATTCCTCTGCCCACCTTTCCGAGTCCCTGAAGGACACTCCTGGACGTTCTGGAGCTGCTGCTGCTGGTTCTTTAGATATTTCCATAGGCTCTGAAGCATCTTCCAAGGTATTAACCGCTGCTGTTAGATGCTCAGGAGTTGCTGCTGGGTCAGTAGCTCCTTCCACAGGCTTGGGAGCTGCTGCAGACTCGCCAGCTCCTTCCACAGGCTCAGGAGCTGCTGTGGGGTCCCCTGCCCTTTCTGCAGGGTTGGGAGCTCCCTCCAGGTCTTTCGTCATTTCCGCAGGCTCTGGAGCTCCTGCTGGGCCCTGTGCTCTCCCCGAGTGCTCCGGAGCCGCTGCCTGCTCCTTTGGCCCATTTGCAGACTCCGGAGTCACCGATGGGTATTTTGGTTCTTTGGCACATTCTGAGTTCAAAGCATTTTTCATTATCTTGGACAGAGAAAAAGCACATAACCATTATAAAGATGATCCCGTGTACCACCATCCGACTTTATCCCCTCCCAAAGGCGTTTTGAGCTGCTACTTGCAGTTCAGTCAGCACCACGTGCAGAGTTTGTGTCTACCAATTAAAACTCATTACACAGATTGAAAAACGTGTTCAATTGTATAAACCTTTTAGGAATGGACTGAATTTAAAGTATTGTGAATTTAACCCACTGTTAATTAGGTGTCTAAACTCTTAACTCATTACTGCCACAGAGGGCACGTAGAAGCCAAATTACTGCATTTCACTGCCTCGTGGAAAAGTGTCAGTCCTCCCCAAATCCGCACCTTGTGCTGTTTCCTGCTGGCCCTTGCAGCAGGATGGGAAGCTGGGCAAGCGGGGCAAACACGTACCGTTAGCAGCAGCGGCTCCGAATCATCCACATAGGTCTTCAGGAACTGAAACACGTTCTGCTGAAAGTCCTTGTAAGAGAAGTTTTTGACCATTGGATGAGTGAAATTCTTCTCCCGGATGATGGTCAGCAACTCGCTCCTCTTTTTCTAGAGGAAAGGTAAGAATGCTCTGAATAGGTGCAAGGATATAAATGACAACGGCAGGATCTGCACGAGGATTGGGCCTTTCCTATTTGACATTCTCCAGGAGCAACTAATCTACACTGACGTAAGGCTGGGAAAAGGCCGGAGGAACAGGAGAGCCATCTCGTTTCAGCAACCTGAGAGACTACACTGCCCACAGAGACAGGAACGGGGGCCTCTTTCTGCTTTCAGCACCAGCCCTTCTTACAGACTCGCGCTCTGCGTGTGAGCTTGAGTCTGCCTCGAGGCAAAGGATGAATGCTGACGCCTGGAAGACTCATGAAGATACATGAGGGAACTCAAGTAACAAAGGGAGCTCCGACATGGCAATCAACACATGTTAGAAACGCGTCATGCTGAAGGTCCCCCCCCTTTCAAGGGGGACTCTTTCCATTTGTCATCCTTACCCCTTCTTCTTGTCCAGGTTTCTCAGGGAAACCTTTTACGCCTACGATACAGGTTGCAAGTGCCCCCCCTGCCAATACCCCATAAGACATCTCAGACCACCCCCAAATATCCCTGCGCCCCCGTAAGACATTCCAGACAGTCCTCAAACAGCCATCTTGCGTTCCAGCGCAGGCTCACCTGGCTTTTGGGCTCCTTCCCAATATGCCTCTTCACAATTTTCGAAGCTTTATCAAACTCTCTGTTTTTGATGCAGACAATAACAGCCTACAGAAGAAAACAAATACCAGTTTCTCTGCTGACACCAAACTGACCGTACCCTCTAGATCAGCCTTGGAAAAGTGCGCATCGTAACCAAGCACAGCACAGGTAAGAGCTCAGTACCAACTTACATAGAGAAACAACTTCTACATTAACTGACGAAGCAGCACATGCACTGAAGACAGGCATTTGTGGCCAAGTCACTACTAACGATGGTATTCTACACGCGTGGCCATTCCCACTGTCATTTATGCAAGACCTTTCTAAGACAAAAGGCGAGTGGAATATTTACTGAAAAGGAAAAAGGTCTTACCGCTTCCTTCACCATTTTCTGAACAGTTTCCATCGTCTTCTCAGCCACAGAGAATTCTTTCTGAATGAGCTCCAGGACACCAATTGCCGATTCCAGAGGGGTGAGCTCCGAGTCCTTATCGAAGGTACAATCTACAAGAATTCACAGCCGCTGGTTTGCGAGGCATTCACAGCGACGCCTTACAGAGGGCTGGTTACTCAATTTCCTCAGTGTGACTGCAAATTCTAGAGCTACTGAGGATGAAGACGTGAGGGAACGGCAGGCTGGCTGCCAAGCATCTAGCCTGTGCAAGATCCACCCCCCCACCCCCCCCAGGTGTGGAGAGCTACAGAAGCACCACTTGACTACAAATAACTGATCTGGGGGAGCATTTCAGAAGCTAAAGGGGTGTGTTCAGACAGCAGGACAGCCCTGGAGCCTGGGCTCAAGCACACTGCTCGTGGCTAAGGGCAGCAGGCTTTCACTCGCTACAGCAGTGTGATGCAGACACAAACAGCCACACTCTCTGGCCCCTCACCCTCAGGGGAAAGCTCCAACAGTTTCAGCCCAGACCTCTGCTCTGTGCAGAAGCAGGGCTCCAGGGCGCTGCGGGGACACAGAACAGGGAACGCTCCGGGCTCCGGCTGGGGGAGTGGGCTGCGGGCCGAGCCCGGGGCCGCCCCAGGGCCCTGCTGGAAGGGTTGGGTACCCACCGAGGTTCTCGCCTTCCTCAACCTGCGACAGGAGTTGCATCATGCGCAGCATCTGGGCCACCGCGGGCTCCTTCTCCACGGGCCGCACGAGCAGCGCTGCGGGACGAGGGGAAGGTTACAGGGGTACGGCCCGGCCCGGCCCAGCCCCCGCTCCCGGCCCCGGCCGTCCCCCCCAGCCCAGGCCTGCCCCCTCCCAACGCCCCCGCCTCCCCTCACGGCCAGCCCGGCTCCTCAGCCCGGCTCCTCCGCCCATCCCGCCCGCCGGGCCCGGCCCACCCTGCATAACGTCCCGCAGCTGGCGGAAGTCGCGGTTGCGCCCGGAGCGGTAGGCCGCCATGGCCTGGTGGAAGTAGAACTGCAGGACCAGGTTGTTCATCGTCTCCTCGGCGATGCCGACCCGCACCGCCATCCCCTCCCGCCGAGACACCCGCACCCGCTTCCCCGCCATCCCGCCGGGAAGTGACGTATGCCCCGGCGGAAGTGACGATACGGGCCCCGCCCCCCGGGGGCCTGGCTGTTACGCGACAGGCACCTACAGCTCCCGGCGTGCACCGCGCCACACCCCCCGCCGCGCCTACAGCTCCCGGCGTGCACCGCGCCACAACCCCCGCCGCGCCTACAGCTCCCGGCGTGCACCGCGCCACAACCCCGCCGCGCCTACAGCTCCCGGCGTGCACCGCGGCGGCGCCGGGCCGGCCTGGCGTCCCCTGGCGGGCGCGCGGTGCGCGGCAGGCGGGCCCCGGACCGGCCGCGTCCCTCGGGGCTGGGGACCCCCCCCCCCCGCCGCCTGGCCCCGGTGGGGGAGAGCGACCCGTCCGGTGCCGTGGGGAGCCCGCCGCCGGCCTCCCCGGAGCCGCGGGGCCCTCCGGGGCATTACGGTGCCCTTCGGCTCGGGCGCGGACCGAGGGCCGTCGGGGTTGCGGGGTCGTTCCCCGCCTGCCAGAAGGCCAGCGCGGAGCCGGGGGCGGAAGCGGGGCCGCCTTCCCCCCGCTCCAGGTCTCGTTCTCCCGGCAAACGGCGCTTTCCGGAGCGCTGGTCACCCTACGTCAGCTGGGAAGAGCGGGGAAGCGGGCGCCTGGAGGGAGCCCCAGAGCCGGGGCTCCCAGCCCGCCGGTGCCCGCCACCCCGGCTCCAGCGCCTGAACCGGCAGCCCCGGAGCGGAGCCCTCCCCGCGGGGCCGTGCTGCTCCGGGTTCGCGCCGGAGACGGCAACGGGAGCCGCGACCCGCGGGGCCTCAGCCGGCGCCGCCTGGGAGCCGGGCAGGGGGAGCGGCAGCCGGGCGGGCGGAGGCACGGCCGGCATTCACAGCCGTGGCTGAGCGCTCCGGGTGTCAGAGAGGAGCTGGCATCTTGTTCTTTATTTCCTACTTCACGCTCTTTAGTCCTTCCAGGAGGGTTTATACACCACCAACACCCGGTCCTTGTACTCCAGCCCTCTGCAAATCCCATTCCCTGAACCTGTAACAACAAAAAGGGGGTCCCTGTCCCAGCGTCCCAGCGCAGAGGTTTTCCCGATCCCTCAGAAGCCCCAGCGCTCCCAGCGAGCCGGGGCCAAGCAGAACCGGTGCCTGGCAGAGGCTGGTTTAGGCAAAGGCCTGGCTGGGCTCTGGCAAGCAGATCCTCCAGGTTACGGAGTGGTTCTCTGGATCTCCCACTGGGATGCGGCATTGCTTTGGCCCACGGAACATCACTGACACTGTTCCGGAGAGTCTCTCACCTGATGGGGAAAAGCACGTGAAAATTCCTCTGGTGTTAGGTTATCTGGGTTCCTCCCTTCCCTCCAGCCCCGGCCAGGGCAGAAGGAAACACACACGAGAAAAATCCATGTGGCAAAGGGAAAACAGTAAAACCAGGAGGGGTTTTTTATTGGCAAACAAAGGGAGATAAAAATAATCCGTGCGAGAAAGGGGTGGCTGTTGAGGCGGGGCAGCGTGACCGCCCTGGGGAGTGCAAGCGCAGAAAGGGAGCCGTGCAAGCGGGACGCGGCACAACCGTGTCACACACCCGGCGCGTCACTGCCATTAAACGTTCGGAAGGATGCAGAGAGAGATACCGACGGCTGTTTCCTGGGCCGAGGGGGGATGACAGAGCCACGTGCTTTGATTAAAATACTTTTCCGTATGAAATAGGGTCGCGCTCTTTTTCTGTCACAAGATGCAAGAACAGGTGACAGGGCTGGGACTCCTGAATTTCACCGTTCTCCCCTCGATTCAAGCAGAAGCTGATCAGCCACAGCAATAGCAGGGGAGGTCGGCTGGCCTCACGGCCTTTCAAACACCACCGGCGCTCTCCTGAATAGAAAACTCAACGTTTTCTGAAGAGCTCAGCAGCTTTTGCACCCCTCTGAGATGCGCCAGCTGCTTTGGCAGATCCCATCAGCCAGTACAGGTTTTAGGATTTTGAGCAACTTCATTTATTTAGAATCACAGAATCATGGAATCGTTTGGGTTGGAAAAGCCCTCTAAGCTCCCCCAGCCCAACCGTCCCCCTCCCCCTGCCATCCCACCCCCAAACCCTGGCCCTCAGCACCGCCCCTGTGCGGCTGTTAAATCCCCCCAGGGGTGGGGACTCGACCCCTTCCCTGGGCAGCCCCTTCCAGCCCCTGACAGCCCTTTGGGGAAGGAATTGTTCCCCAGGCCCAACCTCACCCTGCCCTGGCACAACTTGAGGCCGTTGCCCCTCGTCCCATCGCCCCTTCCCTGGGAGCAGAGCCCGACCCCCCCCGGCTCCCCCCTCCTCTCAGGCAGTTGTAGGGAGCGATGAGGGCTCCCCTCAGCCTCCTCTGCTCCAGGCTGAACCCCCCCAGCTCCCCCAGCCGCTCCCCAGCAGCCTGGGGCTCCAGACCCCTCCCCAGCTCCGCTGCCCTTCTCTGGACATGTTCCAGCAACGCAACGTCTTTCCTGTAGTGAGGGCCCCAAGGATGAGAAAAGAGAGACCCTGGAGTCCTCTCCCAAGGGGAAAGAAAAAAAAAAGCAAGCTTTCTCTCGAGATCTCTGGACGAAGCTGTTTGGGGCCCACCAGCCTTTTCCACACCTGGCTTCACTTGGGAAAAGCAGCAGAGTCGTTGCTCACCATGTCTGCCCTTCGGCCTCCTGTCCTCAGCCCCCCGGGGCTGCCATCACATCCTCCACGTGCCCACCAGTGTCTCCCCAGCAAAGGTGTCATCCCTTTGGATCACTTCCCACCCCGTTAGGTGGAACCGCTCCAGGTTAAAGAAGACCGATGAGGTTTCTGCAGTTCCTGGGAAGGTTTGGGCAGCAGCAGCTGACGGAGCCGTAGCGCGGTCACGCTGACAGATGCCGGAGAGCGGTAATCACCACGGCAGCTGAGGTGGCGTTAATCTCCCTAGGCGCTGCTGGAGCCAGGAGAGGGCATGTGACAGGGGCCGCAGCCTTGGCCTCTCAATCAAGGCTTCCTTCCCGCACGGTTTCGCGGCCTGCCTGGGCCAGTCAGGTGTTAACAGCACCCAGCACGAGCCTGAAATTGTGATTTCCAGAGCAAATACAGAAATACAACCCCATGTTTTACTCTCCGAATCTTCTACAGTGAAGGAAAAGGAAGCAGGGATGATGGAAGCAGGCAGCGGACTTGGAATGCAAGTGGCCTCACTGTCCAGTTTCACTGAATCCTTGCCCAGTGTCATCATCAATTTTTTCAGGAAAAGGTTTGGTATTTCGCATGCCAAAAGAAACATGGGGCAGGAAGGCACAAATTACAGTCATGTTTGTGCTTTTTAGTCTTAACTAGTTGATTTACGGATTTTGATGAAGTGATTACAGATGAAAGAAAACATTCCAGGGAACAAGATCTGCACGTTGCTGCGGCCTCTCTGTATCCTTCTGTATGAGTTACAGTGGAAAACAAAACAGGAAAATGACCGGTGGCACCAGGCGCTCCTTTCTCTGCTGCGGAGCCCCGGCTGTGTGCGCAGTGCGGCACCAACCAGAAGACAACAGCACCCACCCAAAAGGGCTTGCTCTCCAGCCAGCCAGGCGACATGGCTCTGACTTCTGTTTGGGCTTGATAATGGTAAGGAAGAACAGCAACTGAATTCTGGTGCTCAATAAATAAATACAGAACTCATTTGTTACCACGCTCGTTATTTGTCTCGCTAATGTGCCTAGAAAGCCCAGACTCAGGCCGAGGGGCCACTGTGTTACACCCAAGTGCAAACACAGCACGCCAAGTTGTCTGTGAAAGGCAGTGGATGGCTACAGAAAAACAGGCAGCAATGAAACTGTTGTCACCGTGGAAAAGGGAAACGTTGAGGAGGACAATGCGATTGCTCTGCAAACTGTATGGAGAAACCCTCCAAGCACAAGAGCTGCAGAGAAGAAAGCACAAAGGCACTTACTTGAAAATGCATCAAGGAGGTTACAGAAACTGATGCTGTGAACCAGTCAGAGGCAAGGGTAAGTACTTCACATCGAAATCGAGCCAGGCAGGGGTGTGCTGGACAGGATCCAGAAGAAAAAAAAGAAAAGAAAAATAAAAAAAAAAGAAAGAAGAGATGTAGGGTTTGGTGCAACCGAAGGATGGGGCCAGCAGAAACGCGCCAAGAGATGGGTACCCTGGTCAAAGCGAGAGGGTAGAGCGATCTTTACAGCAGCTCTTTGTGTGAAACGACACACGACTGCACTTGTCGAGGCTGGGCAGAAGGCTGTTGTGGCAAGGGGGATGCCCGGTGATGAAATCTGGCGTTAGTTTACAGTACATAGCCTGATGGGGGGGAGCTTCCCCCTTAGCAACGTTTCACAGTAAGGGAACGGCAAGGCTGTATGTCGCATCAGTGCATGGAGCCAGAAACGCTTCTGTGTCAGAGAGGATACTTGGGTTACACACAGAATCAGGGAAACATCCCTGATGACTGGAAAAAGATATGCAGAAAGGATCAAAAGAAGAAGAATAAGCTCAATATTTAAGCTATGTTGAGACCGAGCTATTGATTAGGTAACTGCGAAGACAGAATGACAGGCTAAGCCTTTAATAGTGTACAAATACCTGGTTAAGTAAACATATGGGCTTGCCCAACAGAGAAGATACCCCAAGCTGCATTTACAGATGAAGTATCTGTATTGCTGTGAAATGGAGGGGAAGCTGCGAGGTCTGCGCCCTCCAGCCTGTAACCAAGCTAGAGAGGAAAAGGACGCCAAGGATCTCAAGAACGGCGTGACTTTAGCAGCTGTTTTGCATAGCCCGAGCACGTAGAGAGCGCTGGTTCCAACACTTGGCTTGGACAAAGTCACCGCAGACTTCATTGGGCAACAGCGGGGAATGAGGGTCTATTTCAAGGAGGACTTTGAGTCTGGATGCATTGCCTCAGCTTAAAAAAAAATTAAAAATTTTTTGTCCTTATGGCTGTCGCAATAAATGTCATAAAGTAACATAGAGTTTAATTGAGAAGATGGCCACGCAAAAGCCTACAGTTCACCGTAGCAATATAGCAAAGGCAGTGCATGCAACCACGTGCTGCGCTACCTACCAGGCTTTCAGAGAAGCAGAACCCCCGGTTTGCTGTACCAGCAGAGTACGAGTAAGAATTCCGATTAAAGACTACAAGCTCGCTGGGGAGCACAAGGCAGTAAACGCGCTTACGAAGACAAACGCTCTTTGCTACAGCTGTTAGAACCGAGCCTCTTCAGGTACCAGGGAACAACAGCCTGCAGGAGGAAAGGTCACCACCTCATCAGGTACCGAAGGACGTGAAACACTCAATGAAGTTCAACAATTGCTGTGGTAAATCCAGATTTATAGCTTACTTCCTAAGACAGAAAACAAACTGACAGCGGGAGATGGATTGCAGTCCCACACAAATGAGACTAATCTGCCTCGAATGCCTTCTCTCCCCGTGCTTTATTCTTTACCTAGTGCAGTGGCTTTATTTCCTCACTACTTCTCTGGCTGCACCTCGATCCCCATTTCCTTGTACAAAACCGGTGGAACAAGGCCAGGACAAGCCAGCGTATAAAAAACAGCTGCCATGCCAGGTCTCAACCCGGAATTTCAGCCATTTGCAAAACTTGTACGTTACAACAGTAATTGGAGTAGAGGCTATGGTTGGCAGGCACCACCAGAGTGACTTCTTTCTCTCTGGTAATAAAAGATACCCTTCTTTCTTACCAGCAAGTGACCTAGAAAATTTGTTTGACGTACAACTTTGGATTCCCAGGGAGCTAACCTCTCTTTGTACCAAAGTGGATGTGGACAGACAGCACGGTTAGTTACCACAACATCTTTGGGCTGATAAATCTCCCAGACTGTGCCATTACGTACATCTGATTCCCACACAGATCCCAGCTTAGCCACAAGCCAGGTACAGGTACCTACTTCACTTGAGCTCCTTTTAAAATCCCACCTGTAGCAAACAGCACAGATTTTAGCCTGCTCAAGTTCTCTTTGAGTATACCTTTAATCTTTAGCCAGTGTTGGCAATAGCATTAGCACTTCTTACAACACAGGGCATTTCTGCCTCCTCAGCAGTTACGTTAAAACAAACAGTCCACTGTCCAGCACTATACCTGCACTGCAACTGTAAGAAAATAAATTCCACAGCCCTGAATGAAAGCTATCAGGTTTACAAGTTTCTCAGGTTCCTGAGCTTCCAAACAGTCTCTCTTGTCCCTAAACCTGTTCAACGTGGCGGGCAGGGAAGGGAGAACTTACCAAATGACTGACGTCAGACCTGCACACCAACACTTTTCTTTAGAAACTGATCCAAACGCAGCACTCTGAGGCTCAGTTTAAAGATCTGCGAGATGGTTACCTACTTCATATGCAGGCAGAAAGAATCAAACCAAAAGGAGCAGTAAAAAAGCCATTCTGGCTGGCAGTGGAATTGAAAGCCCACCAAAGGAGCGCTACAGCTCAGCCAGTGGACCCTGCCAAATGGTTCTTGCCAGCATACACCCCATACTTCCCTGATGAAACAGCTGCTACCTAGAATCATAGAATCATTTGGGTTGGAAAAGCCCTTTAAGGTCATCAAATCCAACTGTTACCCTAACGCTGCCATTCCACCACTAAAACACATCCCTACCTGTGACTCCGTGTCCCCGCACGCCCTGGGGATGGCTGGCACTGCTCACTCGGCACTGCCACACCATCCTTCCAACTGCATTTAGTACCGGAGACAACCCTAACCCGAGGCGGCCTGTCACCGACATCTGCAGCTCGGCCCCGGTAAGGCTGCTGCTGCTCCAACCGCAGGCGGTCAGGCGAGCTTGGACAGTCCCTGACAAGCACAGGCGCTTCCCAGGAGATCCCGATTTCCACCGAAGTATTCCCCTTCACCTGCCCAACAGGTCGGACTGGGAGAGTTACCAGAGGCCAGGGATGGACACCCGCAGGGGCAGGCTGCTGACGGGCACCTCGCTCTCCGGCGGCCCGGGTGGGTTGGGGTGAGGCAGCAGTGCGGCCGACGCCCCGGCTGCCCGCCAGCCGCGACCCGAGAGGAGGAGGAGGGGGAGGGGGAGGGGGAGCCGGAGCTGCCGCCGGGGCCGCGGCCGGGGCCGGGGCCGGGGCCGCCCGGGCGGAGCGCGCTGCCTGAGGCGAGGCGAGGCGAGGTGAGGTGAGGCGAGGTGAGGCGAGGCCCAGCGCCTTCCCGCCCTGTCGCTCTGGCCGCTCCCCATTGGTCCACGCCCGGCGCCGCGCTCTCCCATTGGCTGCGGCCGGCGCCAGCAGTCGCCCCACCGCCGGCGACGCTCGCTCCTCATTGGCTGGCAGACTCGTCCGGGAGTCGTCGCGGGCCGTTAGCTACAGGGGGCGGGTGGGGGCATCCGCCATCGCTACGGCGGCCGCCGCGGGCCAAGCCTGTCGTTCCGCGAAGCTGCCGGCCTGTCAGCATGGAGCCCGGGGAGCGCACGGAGGCCGGGGGGCTGCGCGGCGGCGGCGGAGGAGGCCGGGCCTGTCTTCACGCTGGAGGAGGTGGGGAAGCGGAACTCCAGCCGCGAGGCCTGGCTGGTTATCCACGGGCGCGTTTACGATGTCACCCGCTTCCTGGACGAGGTGAGGACGGGCGGGGCGGGGGCCCGGCCCGGCCCCTCAGGGGCCGGCGGGGGAAGGACGGGGCCTGGGGGGGGGCCGAGGAGGGAGGGGAGGGCCTGGGGGGGGGGGGGG
>JADKXX010010360.1:0-28800 GCA_017310255.1 Butorides virescens | reverse complement strand
GGGGGAGCGGGAGGGCAACCATGGGTGGCAGAGATGCTGGGGCGGGGGTCCCTGGGATGGAGCGGGCTCCTGTGTCCCTGAGGGAGCTCTCTGGCCGCAGGCTGTGGGGCCTCAGCAGCCCAGCACTGCCCGAAGGAGGGGTCCCCAAGCCCCGAGGAGGGGCCCCAGGAGACCCACCGGTGTGTGGTTTATACACTCAGGACAGCTCCTGCCTCTGCTCAAAGACACCTGCAAGAACCGGGAGGATGATGGCAGGCCGTGTTGGCAATGGCCGGCCAAGTGCAGGGGTTGTGCTTCTACTCGTTGGAGTCAACTTCTGTTTTTGTAGGAAATCTGTTCAGGCATGCCTCACACGGGAGGTGCAGCTCTCCTTAAGCCACGTTACTTCACTTCTGGTCTTGTAGGGTAAAGATCGGTAGTTTAAATTTGACGTCTCCAAGGACAGCCCAGAACTTAAAGGAGAAAGTAATGGTGATTCAGTAGGTGAGCATCTGATGAGTGATTTGGAAGCAATGCGGTGTAATCTTCAATTCTCTTGGATGTGGGGACAAAAATTGCTTCTAGACTCCATGCTTTTGACTTCTGTTTTTGAGAAGGTGGAGAGCAGTACCATTAGTATTTGGAACTGAAAATAGAGTGGGAAGAAATGGTAGCAAAATTTCAAATTACTTTTATCCCAGCTTAATGCCAAACCCTCTGTAGCATCTACAGGGTCATGTACAGAAGTTAGTTTGAATGAGCTGTAAAAGAAGAGCACTTAGTTGAAAATGTGCATGTTGCTGCTTGCTGGTTTTGCTTGTCTAAATTAAGCTGTGATTTTTCTCCAGGTGTATCTGATTAAAGCATGTCTGCTATGTAGACAAACATATAATGACAAAGCTACTTCAGGGAGGTGTAGAGGCTTATCAGATAGGAGCAGAGAATGATAACCTGGCAGCTTTTTTTTTTTTTTTTTTTACAGTGGCCTGACAGCTGGCAGTAGTGGCTTTCCGTGTAGCTTTCAGTATTTATTTATAAAGTTGGACACAATTGATTTTTTTTTTTCATTGGTTCCAGCATCGTAACGCTTCATTCAGAATCTGACTTGCCCTTTGAGTCTTCCCCGCAATGTTGAAGAGAGCCCCTAAGGTATTCAGTGAACAAATTAAGGAGTGTCTTTTACTACAGTGGCTTGAGCTGGCCTTTGCCATAGCCAGTTCTGTGCTGTTTATAGCTTTTATAATGAAAAAATCTTGCTTTCACAGGACCGCAAATGGATCCTGGCTGCTCACTCCTTTGCTCACCGCTGTCTACTCTTGGTATTCCAGCGCTGTTTACAGATGCCTCTGTGTCGGGTGCGGGGTGTGAAAAGCAGCCTGCTGGGCAGCTGCTGTTCTTGGGTCTTTGAGGCTTGAGAGAGACTCTAGGCACCCGGTCCGCTGGAAAGAAAAGTATGTGGAATGGTGGGATGGTGCCTGGGGGAAGCACAGCAGTTTGGTGCGACAGGGCAGCAGTGGCATGAAGAATTATCAGCTTATGCTCAGCTGTTTGCTTTGCAGGAGAGCTTGCAGATCCGGCTGAGGTGAGGGACCGGTTGCGCGTTTAGTTGCATACATATCTACAACAAGATGCAAACTGTAAAGAGCTTATCATTGGGGTGGGGAGGAGAAGACAGTCGCATTGAGTGTGACTCTAACTCGGGAAGCTGTTAAATGGTGGAGCTATGAGCAGAATTAAGGTACTCAGATTCCTATTCCAGGGTCAGTTCACAAGACCAGGAGTTTTCCAGCTGGTATGTGAGGCTTTTTTGAGCAGCTGACTGCCTCCTTCAAGATGCACGCCCCCTCCGGTGTTTGGGTTCCTCGGCACCGGGCCAAACCTGTCATCTGGCATCTGTCAGATTCCTGAGAGTGCAGCAGAGTACAAAGCTGTGGGCCCAGCTACCTCTGCTGATCAAAGGAAACGGGCTGGCTGGTGGGTGTATTTTGAAGAACGTTTGTTACTCCGCTAGTTTCTGAACTCTTTCATGTTTGCCTGCATCTAGAAGTCTGGTACAGGAACCAGGGGGCATCAAAGAACCTGGCTGGAGCCAGGTACAAAATGGACAAATGGTGTCATCTTCATGCAACAGGGAGGAGACCAGTGGAACTCCTTGCTAAAGGTTGTTGTGGATGCAAGAAGGTTAAGTAGATTCAGGGGAAGACTGAGCAGAAATGTGGAAAAGGAATTCACTGCTGGTTTCTAAATAACAAAATGCTGTAGGTTTAGGAAGAGCCAAAACCAACTGGAGGTTGGGACACTACTCATGGAAACTGCGTGGCTTGTCTTACACTTGCCTTTGTGTTTCAATTATAGTTGCTGCTTATCACTTTTCAGACTTAGGAGTTAGACAAATATTTTCAAGATACTTACCTTGGTGTGAATGATGTGGTGTTTCAGGGCGTGGACACTGCATGGTGGTCACAGTCTTCATCTCAGATTCTCTGTGTAAGATAGCACCTGGGACGTGTTCCCTAGGATGCCTTCAGTATTATAAGTGAGCCCAGAAAAAAGCTTTACAGCCCCCCCCCTCCCGCCCAGTAAGCCAGGCTTAGCAGCGCCCTGAATGTTACCTTGAGGTGATATTTCACATTGCCCTTTCCAAGCCCTTTATCCCATTTGTGTTTTTCTGACATGAAAAAGATCTATTTGGACTAGGGAAAGGAAGAAGAATGAGGCTGCTGTTTTAACTGTGCCAGCATGGCTGACGCAAGGCTCTGCTATGCACACTCCTCGCTGACATAGCGAGACTTGGAAATGTAAATCGAGGCCTAATTTATTGGCAAAAATACACTTTATATCTGTTACCCCACTGTAATCAGTCAAGTGACAGGGGAACAATGTGCAGCTGATTGGAACCAGGAGTGTTTGTCTTCTGTAAAAGTTACAGTTATATGATAAACTGTTCTGCTTTAGAGCTCTGGGTTGGTGTAACTGCAGCTATCAGGGTTTCAGTGGTTGTATTTCCCCCGGATCCTGTGTAGTCACTGAAGCAGTGTCTAATTGTTGCCTTTTCTGGCCTTTGGTCACAGATTATTTGCACAGGATTGCTGAATTCCACTGGAGCGTTACCTTGGAGTGATTGCGTAATCTCGAAGAAGCCTCACTGCTAAAAGATTGTAGAATTTTGCTTCAGGATTCCTGCAAACTAGGTACAGCAGGTCAGGCATTAGCTGGCCAACTCAAAATCGGTACGTTGTTTGAAGCATAGAGCAATTTAAACTGCCAATTTACTTTATGTTATCTGCTGTGTAATGGGAGCAACAATTAAGACATTTATGATATAGCAAAAGTCTACTGAATTCTAAGAACGTGAAGAAAACGCAGGAAATGCGCAAAGATGGCAGCTGGAATTTCATAGATGTTTCTGAGCGACTGCAATCTCTTGTGCTTCAGAAAGCCTGTAAGTGCCTGAAATGAAATGTGATTATTTGAAATCTGAGATAGCCTTATGGCGGTAGGATAATTTTCTTCCAAATCATGGTAACTGGACCACTGGAATACATGTTATTACTCCTGGTTGCAGTAGTCTAGGAAAAGAAGTGTAGACTGTGGCTAGAGCAAAAAGGGCTCAGGTAGGTGTGAACGATGAGTGAGGAAGTGGAGGAAGGCAGAGGTACCTCCCTGACAGGCTCTCTGAGGTCTGGTACTGCTCGTACTTACGCCCTCACTACACTGGTATTAAAATCTGTGGCTTTTAACTTGTGCACAATCCGTAATAGACTTATTTCCACAAGCGTTTTTCTGATAGAGGCACGTGGCTTATCTCCATTTTTACACACGTCTAGGAGAGTTTGGAGACGTGTTTCTTCAGTGTGCCCCTTTGTTATCTGACTCCACAAGACACAGCAGCCACCACAGCTTTGTGTCTTGGCGTGCGCTGCTGCTTCCAATACCCGTGGTAAGTGTGACTTGAAATCTGTCTGAACCGTTTTCCAAGCGGAATGAGCCCGGGTTGTGACAACTCTAAGCCAAATTGGTCAGTCAGTTTCAAGTATAATGTTCTTCCAACTGTTTCAAAAGAAGGAAATGCTCTACTACTGATGGCTTCTCTAAAATTATATGGTTCTAACAGAAGTTACGCTCTTTCCAGGCAAGTTGATAGCTAAGGTAGGGTCTGTGCTCGGAAGAGCTGCTCGTTAAGAGCATTACCACTGGGATGAAAGAGGAGGGGAGTGTCAGGTGGTTGCTTACACCAAAGAAGCAGTGAGGTTTTAGATTCCTACCTCCTTACTGCACCAGCTGTAAGAAACCAGTATTGCATATCCTTGGTCTTTCTGCATTTAACTGCTGCGTACTCTGGCGTATCTGAAACCAGAACTCTGTGAGGGAGGAATATCAGAGATCTGATTTTGCTCATGCTGGCTTACTCCAGCTTTGCAGAGGTGTTTTTGGGGAAACCTGTTCCGCATCTTAAAGGATGCGTGGTTGACAAACACCATTTGTCTGGGTGGCTGCTTGTCCTTGTTTCCTGGCCTCTGTGGTACTGGCACATTATTATTGCACAGTAATAAACCTTTCCTGGCTTATTTCTCTAATACTGGGGGCTAGGAGTGAAAGCTTTTGCATCCCTCCTCAACCTGATGATCTTGCATCTTGCCTGATCCAGCAATCTAATTAGTCATAGAGCTTAGTGTTGCTTCTGAGCTCATTTGTAGTTACAGTGGGTCTGTAACAGCAGTTGCCAGCCGGATGTATGCACACAGGCTCTTGGAGCTTACGAAAAGGCAACTCCAGGCTCTTGCCTTCTGCAGTCAGTTTCCATGTTGTGCGCTCAGAAGCCTTTGCTGCGTGCCTACGGTTCTGACTTGCTGCTGATTTTTGCTTGCTCCATATCCCTTCTAAAGGCTACCCAGATAGAGCATCTTCTGAGCTCTCATGGATAAATACAACCTTGCTGGCTGAACACAGAAGATGAGCTGTGTTCAGAACACAGAATGTGAGCTGCTAATTAGGGAGTGAGTCATCAAGGGCAAACTTTCTTTGCTTGCCACCTTAGAGCGTCGGTGACATTTAAAGTGAGCTTGGAGTGAATATGGAGTTGTACAACTCCCTGCTTCTGCTGTTCTTCTCTGGACCCAGTTTGGAAAACTCGGTTCAAAGATCACGCTGAAATGATGCTTTTCAGAGCACCTGCTGTAGCCGTGAGTACTGTGGGGCGTGAGGAAGTCTTGGGTTTTCCTCCCCAGAATCTCCTGACTGTGGCAAGAGCCCGCTGGTCTCCCTTCTCCGCTGGCCTCCCTTCTCCAGGGACACAGGAGGGTGCCTTAGACTGGTGGTGGCTCTTGTCCTTTCACTTCCAAATGACAGGGTTCTCCCTGTAAAACTGTTTTCTCTGCTCAGTGGCGTTGGTCATATCCTCCCACAACCAGTTTTGAAAGACTATTAACATTGCTCTCAATGTGTACTTTATTTATTGTGTATGCTGAAGGCTCCAGTGACAAGGAGGTTCCAGTTCTGTTACTGTTGTTGAGGAAAACTTCTGAGGACTGGCACTTGGCCACCTCTCTTGTTCTTGTTTGCTTTTGTCTGTTTCTTTTCAAACATTTTTCAGCCATTGTTTCCTCTGGAAGTACTTTTTTTTTTTTTTTTTTTTTTTTAACAGTTTGCAACACTTCCAGTTTTCGTGTTTTCCTGCAGGAGCTGTAGCTTTGAGAAGTTTTGTGGCAGAGTAAATGATTTCCTGTATAAATAGTCTGGTTTTGCGTTCGCTCGGGTGCGACAAGGTAGGAATTGTCTGGCTGCAGTTGTGGTTGTCTAGACTAGGGAGTCCTTTCAGAAATATGATATGCCAAAATGTTTTGAAGTTTTTTCTTTTGGATTGGTGGTTGCAGTGAAGGACAGATGTGCATGAATAAACAATTCTTTTTCTTACTCGTGGATTTAGCAAGTGCATAGAAAGGCTTCAGACCCAAAGATGGTTAAGAGGGGTAAACCTTATCATTCATGTTTCTTGTATATGCAAAGCCCAGATGCCACCGACAGCCAATATCCACTGCATGTTCCCCGCTACTGCAGGTTTTTGTCTGCCCTTTTAGGGTGGATGATTAGGGAAGCAAGATTATCCTCTTAAAATTCAGTTCTGATATTTTTCCATCTGAAAAGAGATTTGTGCCAAGACATCCCTAAGGAGTTCTTCTAGAAGGCTTAAAGCAAATGGCCAGCTTTTCATCCCCCAGTTTCTCTGGGTCTCTTCAAGTGTACTTATAAAATAGCTGAAAATTGGACAGTTGTTCCGAGTAATATGCATAGACAATATACAGCATCCTACCACAGCAGCCATGTCCGAGAGCGTGATCTAAGGGGTGCAGAAATGATCTAAAGGGTGGTCTTGCTGCAGCCTGTGTTCCCGTTACTCCCTTGTGTGAACAGAGACATGCATCCAGCTTTGCAGTGAGCTCGTTCACAGCTACCCCAGCAGATAATAGATAATCACTTCCTTTTCTTTTTTTTTTTTTTTTGTAGGGTGGATTTTCTGCTAGGGCAGTCCCTGATCTGCCTGCCTTTGAGATCAAGTGAGCATGAGGGCTAGTGGGGGAGAAATGGCAGCAAGACCTGCAGCCAGGCACGGAGGGAACGAGCAGAGCGAAGCCTCGCTTGGTTTTACAGCTAAGGCAGCCTAATAACTGACTGCTAACCAAACTCTGTCCTAGGACTGCAGACTTTGCCCTTCATGGCTGCTGAGAAAGCTCCACGTTGATTTTGTTGCATACCTGGACAATAAAGGGATTTATTCAGAATAAAGAGCTCTGATATGAGGATTGCAGAATTGGCTGCAGCAACTCACTGGAGTAAACAACTGGACTGTTTTTGTGTCCATCCTGAGTATGTTTGGTATGAGGTGCGATAGCCAAGCATGAATATTTAGACTTTTGGCAGCAAAAACAGACAATCTGAAGGAAGAGGGGCAATGACAACTGCTCTGTGTCTGTGGGAAGGAAAAGGATATTACAGAGAAAAATGGGTGTGTTAGTCCTTTGCTCTGAAATTCAGTCCAACATCTCTTCTCCAGTTCCAGGCTCGTAGCTGTGGGAGGCATTCCAGGTAGCAGTGAACAAGTCTCACCTTCTCAACCAGCACATTTAGCGCGTGCTGCCTGGCATTCTGGAAAACTGGGTTAGTCCCTGTGTCTGCACGCAGAAGCCTGACCACTTTATTGGTTTAACTGGATTAGCTGATAGTTTAAACTGAACTATTTGTTCACGCTCACACTGTAAAGAGATTGTACTTTGCTGGCTTTGTGGTTAGCGCTTTCTATTGCCAGTCTGTTCCTGGAATTATGGTATTGACAGTGCTGCAGAAGAGCCCAACCCGTCAAGGAAAACAGAATTGCACCAGGGTTTTTTGTCAGTTCAGACCGCTTGGTCTGACAGTTGTCCATGACCGTCTGCCACCAACAGAAACACCAGGGTCGTTGTGGAGCGTCCTGTGGATTTGGTACTTTTGTTGTGGTAACTTCTGAGTCTCTGAAATCAGTCTATGATGTCAAACAGTATAATTTTTTGTGACACTTTTTTTTTTTTTTTCCCCTCTTCCCTGGTCGTTGAGTGGTTGTGCCGTTGAGGTTAGTGTAGCCCCAACAATACTGGAGTCGTAGCTTCTTATGCCACTAGAGAACATGATGCATTTCTCCCCTGTTCTCCATTCCTCATTGCACAGCTATGTGCAGAGAGAGGTTGTCAGCCAAATTGTATTATTTTTTTGTAGTGTCTGAAGTAGAATATCCTTTCTTCCACTGGTGTCGGTAAAGGCAGTGTTGTCTCGTGCTTCACCTGCAGTTGAGTCGCCTCGGGAATGTTCTTGAGAAAATCATGCAGGAGAGGCTCCTCTGCAAGCAGGGGAGTCTGATTTATGCAGCAAAGCCTGTGAAAAGCTACATGAGGCTATCCTTACCTTTGTATTACTATCTTGCCCAAATCTGTTACAGAATCACAGAAGGGATAGCTTGGCTGTGGGGGACAACACTGTGCTTCCCTGTGCATGATGGGGATTTGTTTCTTTGGAAGGTTTTTTTTTTATGCAAGGTATTTTCCAGGCTATGCAGCACACATGGTTCTCTGTGAATTCCTGAAGGAGAGGTCAGACAACTGAATCTTCGGAAGATTTTATTCATTATGTTGGTTTGAGGCATCCGTGATGAACGGAAGAGGTTGGAAGGAAGGCTGCTGACCCTCCTGGTACCTTTTTTGCATCTAGCCCTTTGCTCACCTGAAGTCTTCTCTTCCAGCATCCAGGTGGAGAAGAGGTTTTGCTCGAACAAGCTGGTAGAGATGCCACAGAGAGCTTTGAAGACGTGGGGCATTCCACAGATGCCAGGGAGATGCTCAAGCAGTACTACATAGGGGAGATCCACCCGGTAAGGACCAGCTGGCTGCAACAGCCCCTTTCAAACACAGGATGGGACTGTGTAAAAGTGTGACTGTCCTTTGTGTAACCCACTAAACACATACACCAAGATGCGCCTTGGAAAATAAGTAGTTAAAGGTTTTAGGTAGTCTCTGTTGTCCAGGATTTCTGTTGAGGAAAGAGGATCTATGTTGAGGAAACAAAACTGAATTGGTCTTCTCTTTCCACCACTCAGAACAGATTTCTCACTGCAGTTAAATCAGTGGCGCTCAAAGAAGCTAATCAGTTCCCTCCTTTGCTGGTGGTACCATAACTTCCCCTCTCCTTGTGATTTAGAGTTCAGGAGGGTGAGAGATCACAGGGGCACAGCACAAACACCGACTTCCTGCCTGCTACAAAGACGGGGCCTTTGGGTGCTGAAGGACCAACTCCTTTGAAAACCGAGTCCAGGCAATTACCCCTGTGATGAGGACTGTACAGAACAATTCCCTCAAAGACTGCAGGTTTCTTTTGAAGTCAGCGCTTACCTTTTTTTCTTATTTTTCTTTTTTTTTTCCCTCTTGACAGCATGATCGTAAACAAGAAGGTTCTAAGGTAAGCTATTAGCATTTTACTTTTCCATTTTAATTAATGCTGTGGAAATGATATTATGCTCACAAAATGAACACAGAAGTTGTCGTTCGCCTTTTTTTTTTTTTTTTTTTTCCCCTGTGGACCTTGTGGCTTTATGTTTACACAAACTACAGTAATGAATAAATCCTCCAAGCAAATTATACCTTGTTTTTGTTCTGAAGCTCAGCAGTCACCTTAGTGTGAAATTGGAAGTGGTTTTTTGTGCCCCCTCTCCCTGACATCAGCAATGTTATTTCCACACCTTGAGCCACAGACCCTTTTTTTGCATTGCTCACTATGTCCTGACCACTGAACTGTTAGTGTTGTTACACTCAAGCCAGGAGACGGGCACAGCCACTGTGGGGTTGGCTGTAAAACAAGAATTCTCTGTTAACTGCCCCAGTAATCATTGGTGTTGCTTAAACCCCAGGTACTCCTGGGTTAGAACAGGGCACAGTGTTGCAAAAATGCCTTTGAAATGGATGGGGAGAGGGAAAGGGTAATAAATAGAATCCCATCTGAGAGGTAAACACACGCCTTGCAGCTGGCTTCTCTTCTCGCTTGGCTTGAAGGCTTGGACCAGGCGCAGCTCTGCCTTCAACAACGCTTTCATTAAATGTTGTTCAAAGCGGGGCCACTCGCAGAGTAGCAGGAATCAAGGAGGAAACTGTCAACAGAGAGGGCGGCGACCGAAGCCTTTGGGAGCGTTCGTGTCCGGTAGTCAGCCATAGAAAGAATTAACTCAGGCTGGGTAAAGCCTACGCTTGGTTGTAACACAGGACTGCAGGATTATGTGTATATTCACCTTAAAATTTATTGTTTGGTTCAACTCTGTTTCATAAACAGAATCACATGCCTAAGATGTGCATGGAAGTAAGCAGTAATCCGAGTAGCATCCTTGGATATGAGTTACTTTTTTTTTTTTTTTTTCAAATATTTTTCTCTTCTGAGGAGAAAGTCCAGTGAGTTACGTATAGCTGAGGTCTTTCTTCAGAGTACAACATCTGTTTTAAGAGCAAGCCAGAGTATAACTTTAAAAGAGCAGCAAGAGGTAGAAGTCAAAAATGTAAAAATAAAGAGGGGTGAACCACACAAAAAAAAAAGTTGTACACGTATACTCTCATGACGCAGCTCAGAGGTAGCTCCCCACAGAGGAGTGTCAGTGTTTAGCAGCCACTGAACGTATTATGGCAGAAAAGCAAGCACTACGGCTCTCAGGAAACGGAGATAATTCTGCTTAGGATGGGCAGAGAAGGTGACTTTTGGCTGGTAGGTATTGATGAAACTGGAGAGCAGCAACAGCCATCGAGGAGGAGGCTGTGGAGCTGATGAAAGCCTAAGAAAAAGTATTTAAATTCTCAGAGTTTTACAAAAGGAGGAGTATAAACGTTTGGAAGCAGATTGCGTGCAAGGGAAGAGTTGCAGAGAACGTTGTGGTTGTACGCTTTGGTGGTCAGGCAGCAGGGTAGCACACGGGGACCCGGGCAGGGGTTTGGAGAGGGCATCACAGCGAAAGGGCTATCCGTATCGGGGTGCCGGCTGCCGTCCACAGCAGGCAAGACGAACAGCCTGGTTTGCGAGGTAATGAGCAAGACCTTTTTTTGAGAGAGGGGTGCAAGTTCCAGTGTGAAGTTGAGGACTGGGCGGGAGGGATTGGACTGATGGAAAGAATGTGGAGGTGAGGACGAGGGCAAACATCCCCAGGAACATCCGCACTTGTGACAGAGGGTGTTTGGGAGGGGAGGGTTATTTTTCCTCCGTATCTGTAATCACATGTTCAGTCTTGTAGTCTTATTAGCACATGTTTAATGTTTCTTTTTTTCCCTGCTAACTCCCTCTCTTCTCCTTCAGGACCCAAGTATGACATCCTCAGGCCAAGCAAGGTATAGTATCCTCTTAAAATTAGAGTAAGGAGTTGAGGGGTTAGGACTCTCTGTAGAACTGTGTATTAACTCTTAATGGGCAGGGGAAAAAAAAAAACTGGGGATATTATTGCAGTGTCCTTCCAGCAAGCAGAGAGTCCAAAATCAGTTGCCAAACTGCAGCGGAGCGAGTGAGCTGCCAGGGCGTGCACCTCTCGGGTTGGATGTGGAGACACACGAAGTCCCCGGCTCCATGCCGGGCAGAACAGGCACCCTGGTGTTTTGCAGCTTGAATCCTCTGGCTCACGTTGCACGACCGGGGCTGCAGTCCCTTTGCACTACAGTGATTATTTGGGTGGTCGCTGCGGGCCATGGGGTGATGCAGCACCAGTTGTGTGCATTTGTTTTGGAGGATCTTTACCATGACCAGCCCCGTTCAGTTGAAAAATCACCGAGTGCTTACAGCCAGAACAGGGCCTTGGTCTTTTGTAGCTGATGCAGAACTTTCTGGCTGAAGAGGCTGCCGAAGGTGAGCCTGTGGCCTCTGCTTTATGAGCGAGGAAGATTTATTGTGGGATAGCTGTAGCAATTTCCATCCTTGAGTCAACTCAGCTGTTTGTATAGCACAAATTACAGTCTGACTTATTTAAGGAAAAAAAAAAAAAACCAACCCAACAACAAAAAACCCAAATTGGTTTCTGTATGTGCCAGGTTGGAAACTTCAGCGCTTCAGCTGCTATTTTATAAGCCACCAAGCCACCCTTGCAGGCGCAGGGGCCTCTCGCAGGGGCTGGGCAGAGCTCTGAGCACGGGGACTGCTAGAGCTGCCCAGCCCCGTGAGCCGAGGCCCGGTGGTTGGTCTGTGAGCTGATGGGAGACGGGTCCTGAGAGTTCCCTGGATGAAAACAGATGTGTAATAAGTGATTAACATCTTGAATGAATTATTAACCTGATTCTTTCTTCTGGTTTGTGTTGTCTGTGTTTGTTTGTTTTTTTGTTTTTTGTTTTTTCTCCCCATAGTTTCTGGACAACATGGCTAATCCCCATCTTCGGAGCACTGGTCTTAGGTTTAATGTATCGCTATTACATGTTGGATGGGAGAACCTCTTGAACTGACCTTGCTGGGACCTCAGAAAGCCCGAAGGAGAGGGCGCGAGAGAGAGTGCATGCACGTGACACATGGAGTTCTGCTTCCCTTAAACTTTTTCTGCCTTGCTTTTAGCTTTGAGTCTGTCGAGTGATGTTGATACCCATGGGACCAAGCTAACAGCAAACTCTGTCTGTCCTAACTCTGGGACCCACGGACCTGTCGTGCTTTCCTCTTGCCATGGCAGGGCAAGTGCAACTCCCCGGTATTCTCTTAGGTTTGTGTGCGGTCTCCCTCACATGTGCGTGCTCGTGTGCTTGCTCTCTCGCTCTCTCTTTGCTCTCTGAACTGAACCACAGACCACCTTTTTCTTTCAATGCCTTTTTGTTAAGCCAGACAACGTGAAACAGCTGCTAGTGAGCCTGTGGGTTTGCCTCAGTCCTTCCCGTAGCATTGTAAGAAATAAACTGCGAGTTGTCTACAGTCCTTTCCAGAAAAGACGTCCGGAGCTTCGGTTCCGCGGTAACTTTCCCAGTGCATGCAGGCAACACTGATGGGAGCAGCAGGAAATTGTTAGCTTTTGCTACCTCTTTCTGTACGTGTCTGTTTTTAACGGTTAAACAAATACAAGTATTTTAAAAGCGATTCTGTTCATTTTGTAATATTGGTACTTGTCCCTTTGAAATGTATATTCTGTGAAACAATTTATACCGTGAATCCTGGTGTGTTTGGGTGCTTTTGTGCTGCGTGCGGCAGTGCCAGAAATGGGAACTGACATGTGGCTTCTCAAAATGCGGATTTTTCTTTCTCCCCGAGGTCTTGATCCAACACGTGTATTGGAAACAAAACTCATTCTTACTGTGAATGTGCACCAGATGGGGGGGGGGGAGGATCAAATAAATCCAGTCTCTTCTCCCTAAATGAAAAGGGAAAAGAAATCCCTTTTGGATTTGTGCATCCTGCTGGTTTTGTCTTGGAACAGAGGGGGGTATTTCTCTCTTCTTCTGTTTTTGTGTATTGCGTTGTCGGCCTCCAGCAGCGCAGAGGCAACGCACGGTGTGCGTCATGCGTTGAGGCACAAATCTTGCTGGCTCTTCCAGCACGTTGGTCCGTGGCTTCGGGATCTGCTAAACACAGGGAGCTTGTGTTCTGGTGTCCGATACCCTTCAGCGGTGCTTGAGCCCAGTCTGGCTTCTCGAAGGGAAGGTTACGAAATGGTAGCGTGGAGGTGCTTGCACGTGGAATAGAAATGTTATCAAAGGGCTTGGTGGTCTGAAAAAAGGCCAGAACAGTTTGAGGGGGGAATGGGCGCTTTCTCACGCGTTTACCACCAAGTCGTTGGCAACGAGAACAGTTCCGTGAGGTTGGTAGTGGCTTCTCTAGCAACAGAAGGCTTTAAAGCTTAGAGAAGGGATGTGTTGGCTGACGTGCCACCGTATGGGTCGGGTGAGTTCAGGGAAGCGCGGGGCCCCCTGCAAAACTCAGCTGGTTCGATTCCAGGAGCCTCGGGTTAGCCCGAGGAGAGGGGCTGTGTCGGTGCCTGGCGTGACGGTGGGAACACCTCTGTTTCCTCCACAGGCATTGCTTTTTCCTGGCACTCTCGACGTTCAGTTGCATTTTGGTGTCTCTAGCTATCTTTCTGCCGTCACCAGATCTTGTCCCGCTGCTGTTTACCCATTGCTATTTGCCGTTGGGAAAACTGCCTGTTAATTCCCATTCATTACGGAGCCTTTCTGTTACG
Source organism: Butorides virescens (assembly GCA_017310255.1). Classification (NCBI taxonomy): domain Eukaryota; kingdom Metazoa; phylum Chordata; class Aves; order Pelecaniformes; family Ardeidae; genus Butorides; species Butorides virescens. The sequence goes on along the minus strand of JADKXX010010360.1, from coordinate 15,134 downwards.
GCTGCTGTTCCCTTCTGACCGGTTCCCTGCCTGGCGGAGGCCGCCAGTCTTGTTCCAGGGCTTCCGAGAGCCACAAAGAGCCTTCTCCAACGCCTCGTGGAAACCCAAGCAGCCTCTGCCAGCCGGCTGCCCCTTCTCTGCCCGCCTGCCGGCTCCCTCAAAGGTCTCGAGGTGCATTTGCAGAACCACATCAAAGTCTTCCCACTTCTCCATGAATTACAGACTTAGCGCCCCCAGCACGGGTATTGGTTTCACTGGTCTGTCCTGCGGATCCTTCCCATGGTTCGCTCCGCGCCAGCACTGGGGCTGGTTGGAAGGGTGGCAGGGATGCAACGGGGTGAGCCCGCTGCTCTCCCGGCGCTGAGCTCCCCTGCCCATGGCTTCCTCCGGCGAGGGGCTGGGGGCCAGCCCGCCCCTTCTCCTTCCTTTCTTCTCTTCTGGGGTGCTGAACACTGGCTCCCAGAGGTGTGAAGCCCCTCAGTACAAAGGAGGCGTCACCAAAGCTCGTTTCCCCAGTTCATTTGAGGATTAAAAAAGACAATTCCAAATCTTTGTCCTTACGCTGAACTTCTCGCCCGGCCAATGGCTGTTGCCAGGTCCCCCGTGCGATGCAGGCGCTGTCTCAGCTTTCACCCAGCAAAAAAACTGCGCTCGGTGAAATTAGAGCTGGGTGCGCGCGCTTTGCTGCTTCCAGGTGCTCTGGGAGAGGAGCTGAGCGAAGAACTGTAAACACGAGCACAGAGGCCGCTTCCACGGTTAATGCGACCGTGGTGGGGCCGCCCTGGGAACGCCGGGAGAACTGTGCCGGTCTCTTCGGCCTCTCCACGAACCCAAATTCCTTGGCAAAGCGGGATGTGACTGTTAATTGGGCTGATGGTTTGTGGAGGATGGGTAGGAGGTCTGAGCGTGGTCCCAGTTTTGCTGAAATGGGCTGATAAAGGGAAGGAACGAGACGCAGAGCTCTCTGTGCCCCCAAGGTCGGACCTGGGGGCCTCGGCCACTGCCCCGGGGGGGAGGTGGCCAGGGGGTGGCTGGGCAGGGCTCCGAGCCCATGGAGCGCCGTTCCTGGTACCTGGAGAGCGTCCGCCCAGCGAGATGTGCTGGGTTGTGCATTTGCCGTGTTCGATAAATGCGTACGGCAGGCGCGTGCCCGACCCTCTCCTAACAGTTCGTTAGCGCGTCCCTGGGCAAGGGCGCTGCTCGACTGCCGGCTTGGGTGGCCGCCTGCTTTATGGGGCTCGACTATCCAGCGCCTGGTTTATTTTACAAACCTGACGAGCTCCCACCACCTGCGTTTGAGGCACAGGATCTCCACTGCACCTCAGTGGGAATTCTCATGGGGCAGGAGGAGCTGGGGAGAAGGGGGGGTTGTTCAGCAGCTGCTCGCTGTTTCCCGGAACGACCCCCCCTGCTCTGCCAACATCTATGGGGGGAAAACCGGCACTGACAGCGCTGCGGCCGGGAAAGGTACCCGGAGCGGGAACCTGGATCCTGGGAAACGACAATGGGCAGATGCAGCGCAGCGGGAGCAGGGAAAATTTGGTCGTGGCAATCGTTTAAAACTGATTATTAGCTAAAGCTGAGGAAATTCTGAGCTATGGCAGCCGCGGGGTTTGTCTTCCCGTCAGCAGAGCAAGAATCTTTTAGACGGCACCCGTTAAAGCTGAGCCCGTGCCCAGGACCATCGGCAGCGCCGCAGCCAAGCACGGTAACGGTTGTTCCTGCAGCGTGTGGGGAACGCAGCAGCTCGTGGATAAGCCCTGTGCAGGCGATGCGGCTCAGTTTTGGGGGGTGGATGGGGTTTTCTGCAGAATTCAGTCTGTAGTGACCTCCGCAGTTATTGGGCGTTGTGCAATCGTTCCCCTTCTGTTCTACGCCTGCTTTTTTGCAGTGAGGATCCCCGTGGCCAGCTGATGTTTGTACACTGCCAAGCGCTGTCTGGCTTTTCCAGTTCCGAGGACGTCTGCTCTCGCGCCAGCGGCTGCTGATTCTGTGCAGTCTTTCACGCTGTAACTATAAGGGGACTTTTAATAATCGCAGCAGGGGAGCTGAGAGGGCTCCCTTCGTAATCCTGGTCAATTCTGGTTACCTCTTGGGAAGAGCCACGAGCAAGCGGCGAGGAAACCACGGGCGCAAGTTTTGCCCGAGGAGGAGCCGTAAAGCGCGCGACGGCGATGGCGACGCCGTCCCTGCCTGCTGCGTGAGCTCTGCGGGCAGAGCATCGCCCTGTGCCACCAAAGCCCGCTTACGCTCCGGCAGGCACGGCAGCACCGAGGCTTCACCGCAAGAAGAGCCGGTAGGAGGGGTTGCTCTCGATGGAAAGATGAGATGGCGACCGCGAAATACGTCTCTTATTTATCTGTCTTCTTGGAAAAGACTGTGACATCCCACTCCCGCACCTGTCGGCGGAATCTGGCTCCTAAACGTTTGCCGAATTCCGGCTCTCATGGTAGTTGCAGCAGCCTCGGGGAAGGGGTGCCCGGTCAGACCATCCCGGGAGGGAGCAAGAGAGCAGCAAGGCAGGCAACCACCGGCCGCTGCCTTGATAAAAGGGCAAGGAGGAGCCTATGGGAACCGCCGGGTTTGGTCCTGGCATTTAGCTGGAATCACGTAGGGAAAAAAGGCCACGAACTGAGTTGGAAGTGGAGGTTTCGGTGAGGGGGGGAGCACTTTGTAACCGGTGCGGGATAATGCACGAAACCCACTGTGCCTCGTCCTTCGCGAGGGTCCTGGGTGTTGGCAGCAGGCTGTGGCCACAGGACGTCCTCGGTGTGCTTGTAGGAAAGGAAAAACTGATCCACAGTACGAGGGAAAGTTGTGAATTATTTTCTTGGCAAGCGCTATCCCACTGTAAGCTTTATTTATCTTCGATCAAGAGGAATCGGATCCAAAATCCACAGAAATGAAGAGAAGACTTCTGAACTGCTTCTAAATCCACTTCCAAATACTGCGGGGTCAATGCCGAGCACAGTCTTGCTTCCCCAAACATCGAGGAGAATTTGCAGGGTGTCCAAGACAGAGATGGTAAAAAATGAGGGGAGTCCAAACGCTCCGGCGCCTCTCGTTCGCCCCAGGTCTCAGCCTGGGCTCTGTATCCAGTTGTACATTGCCCTGGGCTGGTGCGGGGAACGCTGAGATGGTTCAGAGAGAGGAGGAACGTCGCCCCAGCGCCTGCGACGAAGGAGGAGGTGACACAACGCTCATCGGGTGTTCGTCTGCCCGCACCGTCCCCTCTCGACTTCTAACGAAGCGAGCTAGCCACCTTTTAATTGCTCCCAACCAGTAACCCTCCAAGGAGTGGTGTATTTCTTTTCCTCTCCACAGACTATTTTTACACTTAAGAGTATTTTTTGATACTTCCTCGAAAGAAGCATCAGCTGCAGAGGGAGGTGCTTTAAAACGCCCCAAAGGCCGCACTTGGTCCATCTCCGTCCTCCCAACCCCGTCCCCAGCAGCTGCTGCAGCGCCGTCTTCATGTCCCAGCCGCCCCATTCTCGTCGTATTCATGGGCAGCATCTCACCTCCCTTCTCTCTCGATTCGAAGCATATTCAGCATAAACACCATCCTGTGCCGGCCTCCAAGCCGTACCCAGCGCTCCGGAGAGGAAACCCCTCCGCAGGGGTGGCTTTGTTTCCAGCTGAAATGGGGCACTGGGGAAGGGAGAAAGAGGAGGGAAAACGCGAGCGCAATTTGTGATCTCGGAGGGGGACAGCACCACCGTTGCGTTAAACGCTGCCCAGAACACCGCTCCTTTTCCAGGAACGCTTCATGCCGGCGCTTGGGAGTGCGAGCAGCCCTCCCGCGAGCTGATCCGTTGAGTCGTGGCACTCGCGGTGGAGCAGTTTGGAAAACATGCCCAACCTGGGAGGATTCCTGCCGGGATGCGCCGCCCCGCACAGCACCGCCGGCCCAGCGCTGCGGAGGGGAGACGGCTCTGGGTGCAGACGGCGCCGGAACGGGGAGGAGGGTCCTGGCCGCTCTCCGTGCCTCCGGACGGGTCCTGGCCGCCAGGTCCGCAGCGCCTGCGCGGCTTCTTGCAGGAGCAGGATTGTTATCTCGGGGCCAAATTCCCGGCGTGGGTGCAGCAGCACAGGAGCCGGTGGGATGCGCCCCAGCCGGGCTCCGCAGCGCCCGGGCTGAAGTCCAGCTTCGCGGGGATGCTCAGATGCTGCAGAGCCAGCAACGCCTGAGAGAATTCGTGCAATTTCTGATGGTTCCCCCCTGCCAGGGAGGCCACGGCAAGGGCTGAGACGGGGCTGCTGCCTCTGGGGGAGGAGGAAAACCTGCAGGTCCTGTCCCCGGGAGGGACAGTAGTGCCGCTCTCCTCCGGGTGGGATCCCAGCACCGACGCTGGTGCGGCGCTGCGGGGCTCTTCCCACCGGCTGGTGACACGAAGGTTTTCTTGGCAACGACAACCATCCTGGAGGGAGTTAATTTTTAGTGAGGGCAACAGACAGAAGGGCCAAAATGTTTAACTTGGACGAGCTGCGACGAGCGGTCGCCAATCTGGTTCGTGCAGCCGAGCGCAACAGAAATCTCCCGCGTCCTCCACGGGGGCTGTGACCCCGCGGGATCACAGGCACCCCGGGGTTCGCAGGAGAGGGTGGTGGCACGGACCCACCGCTCTGCCCACGGAGTCTCCGAAACCCCGGAGAGGCATCTCTGCGCCAAGCGCTCCCGATGGAGTGCAGGGCGTGCAGGCAGGGACCCGGCTGCCTCGGCTCCCCGCCGCGGGGCCGGGCGGCTCAGGGGGAGCCAGCGCAGCCCTTCTGGAGGGACAAAAAGGTCCTTGGAGCAACGCCACGGTCTTCCCCATCCCGGAGCACAATTACCTTAGCTGCAAGCAGGACCCACGCGCCTGCCGTTGTCCCAGGTGGTAAATCACTCCCTAACCTCTGCGTCCCTGCTCACGCAGCCCGGGCAAGCCCAACGTCAGAGCGTGATGCTGCAGTAAGTGGAAAATCGTTAGAAACTTACGTTGTGATGTGGTTAATTAGCAAATTGGTGGCTAGAAGTCAAGCATGCTTGTCCCAGCTTTGTTCCGTCCACGATGAGCTCTGTGCTGTTATGGCTGGAGGACGGGGAGCCCAAATAATCCGGGCGACGTTTCTGTGCCGCTGCGTTACAGGCGATAGCACTGGGCAGGCTGGGAGCTTGTGCCTCGCAGCCTGCAGGAGAGGAGGAGGTGGAAAGAAATCTTTTTGGTTAACATCAGAAGCTCCTTGGAAACTGGGAAACGTCCTTAATAGATGGACTCAATTATCAAAGCTTTCAACTGAAAGAAAACAAATTTGTCTTCACTGGACCAGCTCAAATCGCTCTCGCCTCCTTAGCACGCGACAGCAAGCGCTGCCTGTTGCCGAGGACGTATCCTGCTGGTATTTAGGCCGAGCAACGCGTTCTTTTGCTTGATTAATGAAGATGACCTGAAGGATTGTGCTAAGAAGGTTCCCAAAAGGCACGGCGAATCCGTGCTGTCCACAGGACCCGTCTGCTCGGCAGCCCCGGGGCTCGCTGCCCTCTCCACGTTGGAGCTCGGAGCCCGGGGGCCGGTGCCAGCCCCAGCCTAGGTCTGCGCCCCAGCTCTGCCTTCCCCGGCTGCAGAGGGGCAGAGTTGGGGCGCGGGAGCGCAGAACCTTTCCGTTCGTTCAGGCCAATCCTCCTTTTACAAATAACCCTTCGTTAACTCTGGTGTTAAATACACCCCGGTGCCTTTCGGTTCGCCCTCCTGCGCTCCCACCAGACGGGGTCCCACTGTCCATCCTATGATGGTGAGAAACCCCCCTCATCCCCAGCCCCCGGGTTCCTGGGACCAGTTCATGCCTACGGGTCTTGTGTCGTTACCATCCTTTTGTTTATACCCGCTCTCTTCCTCCCCGGTGGTCACGGAGAGTAACCTCAGCCTTCCCTGTGATAACTTACAGAACAAAAGCAGTATTTGTCTTCCACAAACGAACTAGGCTCCGATTTCCCCTGTAGTCACCTCCCGCAGCTGCTCCAGCTGGAATTCATCCTTTGTGGCCATAACCACACACAGAGCGTCCCGGACGAAGGCTTCCCAGAGCCTTAGACCCCCAAATACCTCATTCTCCATCAGCGTGGCAGTTACGTTGCCCGCCACGTTCCGCCCAAGCTTTATAACAAAAACCCGGCGCCGACAGCTCAGGCCACCTTGCGAGCGGCGGTTTGTGTTTCCTCCTTTGCCGTTCCCAACTCAATAGGCCAATAATTTATCATAGGAGAATCTCGCCAGTTTTTAAGGGTGTGACCTACGGAGTTGCTTGGGACTTTGGGATCATCACCGGTGAGCAGCATTCTGACCCTGCCCCATGCAGACAACATCTTGTGGTGCCGTCCGTTAGCGCATTTGTGTCATCCCCTGCTACCGTGCTGAGCCTTAGGAAATGCTTCTCCCTCATTCTGCAGAGGCTGGGGCGTGAACCTCTTGGCTGCAGCCCCTGAAAAGTCCTTTCAGAAATATTTCATGAAACGGGAGGAAAAAGCTCAACGTACCGAGTGTTCTTCTCATGGTAAAAATACCCCTTAGGCGGTGTTAGCCTGGCCTAAATATAAAAAAGTTACATTTTTAAAGAGGAAAAAAGCTATTGAGTTACGCTGTGGAAATCGATACAGATCTTTTCTACAATTAAATATAAACACAAAAGGGTAAAGAGTGCAGCTTTAAAAATAGCGTCTACCAGCATCGACGATGCAACTGCCTTAGTGTTATTACAGCTTGAATACCGGGTTTTGCCTAAATTTAATCTCAGTGCTTATGGGATGGGGAAAACAAGGGGCAGAGAGCTGTACGGAGCAAACTCCTGCCCGGGATGTGCTCCGACCGCAGCGAAGCCCGAGCGGAGCCCGGCTCGGCCGCTTGCCCTGCGGCCACAGGCTTTGGTGCCTCCTGGGGCAGCCAGCTCGTGCTTGCGCATCACGGCTGCCGCTCTCGGAGGCAGGGACGGGGATGCTGCCGGGGCTTTGCTCCTGGGATCGAAGGGAAGACCCATTTCTTTTCAACGGGTTTCAAACGGCCCCTCTCTTTTCTCTTTTTACCAAATACTCAGGAAACCGGCAAATCGCGCACGCCAGCTGCTAGTCCTTGAAACCGAACCGTGCCCAGCCACCGGCCACGCAGCCCGGGATCCCCAGTCCTCCCGGCTCCGGCGCGGGGACGCAGGGGTGCCGATGGCTCGTGCCAGCAGTCACGCCGTGCGGCAATCCTGGCGGCTCCCAGCCGCCCCGTGCCGCCGTCACGAGGACGAAGTTAACGCCGGTGTCACACGCTCGGGGCTGTCTCTTCTCCAGGGACGCCGCTAACAGAAATTACTATAAAACAAGTTTCCTGCCAACCTCAGCAGCGCTAATGAGTCAGGAAGCAGTAATCTGGGAACAGGAGAGCTGTTGACAGAGCCTAATTATTTTCTGACAGTCGTTCTAACACAGTTAGAAAATAAAACACCTACGCAGGCTTCGAAATTGCGAATGGGGTTAGCAATATTACACAGGCACCTGCTAATTTATCCTCATGATCCCGGTTTGGCCTCCTTCCCCCTCACACCTGCTGGTATCCAACTGCTTACGCGGGGAGAGCAACTTCATTATAAAAAGAGAAAATACCTTAATTACCGGGACACATGACTTTTAAGGGGAAGGCTCCTGTTTCAGTGCTTGGCAGTTAATTGGTTAGGATTTTTGTGGATTTTAGTTACATTTGTTCCATATATTGTAATTGCAAAATGGAGGCGCGTGCAGAACGCATTGCCACGTTACACAGATGTGTGAGAGAGAACCGACGCGACGAGCTGCTGTCTCGGCCGTGTCCCCGGCCACGCGATGCCGCTCCTCAGTGCGTTCGGGTCCTGGACCGGAGCCGGGCGAGGTTCCCCCTCTGCCCGCCGAGCAGCGGCCACCAGCGCACGCTGCGGGGAAGAACGCACGAAAAAGAGCAGACGCGGATGGGGATCCTGCCCCGGGAGCCTGTCCCAGGTTTGGGGGATCCACAGCTCCCCGGCCCCGGGCTCCAAGGGCAGGATCCCAAGCGGAGCCCATCTGCTTCTGCACCTCTGCTGCGGAGCCTGGAAAACCCCGGGATTGCTGCGTGCCACCCCAGCCACGCGCCCTCCTGCTCCCAAACGGGACGCAGATTTCCTTCACCGTGTTATTTCCCTCTTGGTGTCACTTCCCCAGCGCGGATCCTGCTCACTGTTTCCACCACGGGCACCGGCTGGCGCTTGCCCTTTCGGGACGTTAAAGGTTTTGCCCATCAGCCAAACTGGCATTTGAAAAGGATCTGCAGAGCTCATATGAAGAATCCCCCGGAAAACCTGCCTCGGCTGGCACTGAAACTGGGTGTTTATCCCAAGCAAAAGGCACAAAATGTTCAAAAATCATAAAAGGAGAGAGAAATGCACAAGCAGCCCGGGAGTCACTCATCTGCCACCCCCTGTAGCATAAAAACCTCTCCAGCTTCCAGTTTTATTTGTGGTCGAGACCCAGAGCCCAGCAACAACCACGGGGCTGGAGGACTCAGTCCCACGCCGACTTTTGGGGTTTGGTGGTAGCACACGGCTGGGCTGTGCCAGACACCGGGAGGTCTTCAGCCACCCTCAGGAGTAGCTGCTCCGAATCCCTCCTACGCCGTCCCCGAACTTCCCCGGAGAGGGAACACCAGCTGGGTTTGATTTGCTGTCCACACAGCACAGCAGCGCAGCGCGATGCCAAGCGTGTGGCCTGGGGCTGCTGAGAACACCCAGGAGAAAGATGAGATTAAAGATTAGATTGAGGTTGCTCTTGTAGCTTAAACCTCACCCAGATGTTGGGCAAGTCAAGGGAGGCTGGAGGCTGAGGTCCTGGCTGAGATTCGCCGGTAAAGGTAAACCTCTCTCTTGCCTTGCTTCATCGGGTTCGTCCTGTTCACGTGAGAATTTTCTCTGTCTTGGCAAGTGGTAGCAGCTTCCCCTTCCCCGGGCGAGACCTACCAGACCTATCACATCAGCAGCATTTTGGTGCTGGTCTTCTCCAGACAGCCTCAAGAATTCCCCTGCAATCCAGGGAAAGGGCATGCCCACCAGGAGTAAAAACACAGGTAGAAAAAGTCCGCTAAGTCAGTCCTCCCCGCTGCGATCCGCCGGCAATCTGAGGCACGGCGCGGCTAACGCGCGACGTCACGGCGTCCCCCAGCCACGCACTCAGCGTCGTGCGTGCCACGGGGTCCTCTGCCGCACGCCCCAGCCCCTGCCCGCTGCAGCTGCAAGACCTTTCGCTGCCGTGCCTGGGGTAGGAGCAGCTGGAATTTTGGTTTTCACCTATTCCCATCATGTGCCACCCAGAAGAACCCTTCGTCAGAGGCGTGGGAGCTGCGTCCCTCGGCAGGGTGGTTGCTCAGCAGCTCTGCTTGATGCAGCGGCTTTTACTGCATTCAGTTACTGATGTGAATGCATTTATTGCCTTCGCATGAATCTGTACCCCAGGTCAGCGTGTCGACGCTGGCTGTGTGCGATGTCCTGAACACCCTCCTCCGCGCGGGCTTGCGAAGCTTTTTCCTTCACCCACCTCTTCTTTTGGCCTCGCTGCCCCTTTCAACATCTCTTGCAACTCGAGCTGGATTTCAAAACGCTAAGATAAGGAGGCACCGTCCCACCTTCCCTGGCAGCGCCTCTGCTGCGTGCTCCACACGGCTCTTCACGCGCTGGGGTCCACGGGAGGAGTTCACGGCTCCAGAGGGACTCCAGTAAACCTTGTACTCGTGTTTTGTTGACCTGTCTCGGTGCGGTCATTTCCCTGAGCCCTGCTGCTAGGCACCGCTCCACGCTGTACCCTGCACTAACCGCATTCAGCCATTAAAACGTGCCTGCCACCTCCTCCCAGAGAGCAGATTATCTATGCTTTCTTCAAATTTGGCTTCTGCCCATCGCCTCCCCCTCTCCAGCGATAGCGCGCGGCTCTCGGAGTGCCCGGGAGCGCCGGGAGCCTGTCTCCGAGCACGTCATCCCGGCCGCTCTCCTTTCCATCTGCTCCCGTGACCTTGCTTCAGAAGGGAACTCCCGGCTGGGGACGGCACAGATGGGACCGCGCAGCCACGCCGGTACCGCCTCACCCCACGGAGCATCGGGACTCCTTTTCCCTCCGCTTTTACCCTCATTCGGTGTTGTCGTTCGTGCCCTACCAGCTCTGCCCTTCCCGGGACCCTGCAGGGCTCTGGGCAGCCAAAACCCCTCCCGAAGCCAAGTGGCTTCAGACGCGGCTGCGTGGGACCTGCGAGCTTCCGTGGGGAAGAGCTGCCAGAGGTGGTCGTGGCTTGCTGTTCGCTCTCGACTTCAGCCGATTCCAGAGACATTGCCCCCGTTTCGGGTGTGCGGTCAGTCCCGACGGTCACTTGGGAGCTCTGCCTGCCAGCGGCATTCCCACCGCTCCGTGTCCTGCTCGGGGACGCCTGCCGCGGGGAGCCCGGGGTAACGCCTCGGTGCCTGCAGGACCACTGGTCTCCGGACACGGGCAGAGGCGCTCGGCTTGGGTCTCGCCCGCCAGGAGAACGTTCCCGTGCCACCTGCGACCGTATTCGCAATCAGAACGGTCGGCGGTGGCGGCGGGGTGACCCGGCCCTGCGGCAGCGTGGCTCCTTCGCCGTCACGTGGCGGCTGCTGCTGCTGTGCCCGTAGCCCCGGGGATTTTGGTGCTGGCCAGGGGTGAATTCCTTTGCCCCCCAGGAGCAGTGGAGCCGCCTGCTCCATCCCTGGTTGCTCCGTCTCTCACCGCTCCCCTCTCGGGAGCGAGATCCGCCGTTCCTCCCTGCCCCTGACCGCCTGCCGCAGCTCCTCGGAAAGCCTTTGCCTCCCTCCTTACTGACACGGGAGGTGATGATAGCGCAGCCTTACATTTTTTTTTTCCCCTGGATGCTTCCCAAATGGTTTGATTTTGTAGTGCCAGCGTAGGAGTAGCGCTCGCTACTGAAGGGAAAGGCATTCCCCCCTCGCTGGGCAGGGCAGGGCAACCCTCGCCTGGCACAGACGAATCCACCGTCCCTCCCAGGGCGATGGTCGCCAAAGGGGGCACCTCTCCCTTCAGCTCTTCTGGATACGGCTGCTCCACGGCTTCCCCCCCCCCCCCCGAACTTCCCACCGTAAAAATAATTGCCAGTTGCTCAGTAAATTTATCAGCTAATCCTTTTAATTCCATGGTCGTACAATCTGAGCCTGCCAGTTTGCCCCGCGCTGTGTACATTCAGCTCTCCCGCTTGGCACGGGAGCTACGGGAGCGGAGGGACAGCCCCGCTCGGGGCTCGGGCAGCGGAGAAACCCGCTTGGCACTTCTGAAAGGCAGCAGCACGGCTCTGCCAGCGGCGGTGAATGGCCAGGGACGTGCCCGGGGGGGGCTCGGCAGCCTGTTCCGAGCACAACGCGCCCGAGCGCCGCTCTGGTTTCGCGTCCCGGGGATGACTGCACTTACTGTGCAGGGAGGAAAACCACCTTGCCTCTCCCGCGGTTCAGCCTCAGCAATGCCCTGCTCTGTAGACGTGACAAAAATGACACGTTCAGTAACTGCCATGGTTTTGTTCACTGTGAACGCTGCTGAGCACCCTGAAACAGCACCAGAATGACGGCGTGCTGTACCGAGCGCTCGCCGGGGAACAGGACGGCCGGACCCCGGCTGTGACCACCCAGGGAAGGGTGCCGCAGACCTCCGCCCTCCAGGGATGCCCACCCCCATGGGGCTGGCCACCGGGCACTGCGATGGCCTCTGCACGGCGGGGACGTGTTTCCCCCTCCCCAGGGCACGCGCTGGCTGTCTCAGCAGGCGACAAGGGGATTCCTGAAGGAAAAGGTGGAGAGCCTCGCGCGGCAAATCCTCGCACACCCGGGCACGGGTTGGTGCAAAGCTGTAACGGGCGGGTGTACAAGTGAGGCATAAAGAGGAGATACGGTAGGGGAGATGGTGACAGAGAAGGATGTAAGAGTCCAGATGATACAAATGAGCCCTCGGACAGCGCTGAAGTCTGTAGACGTCCTCCCCGGCTTGAGCACCGTGCCCCCTGGAAGCGCCAGAGATGATGATGAAGTCAGGCAGAGGAGAGGAAAAGCCAGCACAGCTCCAGGGGATTAAAGCAGTACGCCTGGGGATGAAAGAGATACCCCACTTCAAACAACGCCGCACGCGTACCGCGCGGCTGGCATCATTCCTCCGCAGGGCCGTGAGCTGGGCGGCCACATGCGTGCCACGCCGCACCGGCTCCACCGGCACCCTCTCGGTGCCCTGTGTGCGTGGGCAACTTGGCGGAACGAAACCCCGCGCTCGAAGCACCAAAGCCACAGCGCTGCGAGTGCAGTTGGACGCCGGGTGAAGACGCTGGGGCAGGAGGCTGCCCCACGGTGACCGACTGAGTGTCAGGCAGCGGGCAGCGGGCAGTGTTCAAGGCGTCTCCAGAGACCCTCCCGAGCAGCGCTGCTCCGGCTGGTGGGGTACAGGGAGTTTCTGGAAGACGCTGGGTGCTTGTGGGGAGCGGTTTTGCCAGGATTTGGCTTGTATCAGGAGTGGTGTGGCCAGCAGGAGCAGGGCAGGGACCGTGCCCCTGTGCTGGCCACTGGGGGGGCCGCCCCTCGAATGCTGGGGTCAGGGTTGGGCCCCTCCCTCCCCAAAGGACCTGGGGGGGCTGGAGCGTGTCCAGAGAAGGGCAGCGGAGCTGGGGAGGGGTCTGGAGCCCCAGGCTGCTGGGGAGCGGCTGGGGGAGCTGGGGGGGGTTCAGCCTGGAGCAGAGGAGGCTGAGGGGAGCCCTCATCGCTCCCTACAACTGCCTGAGAGGAGGGGGGAGCCGGGGGGGTCGGGCTCTGCTCCCAGGGAAGGGGCGATGGGATGAGGGGCAACGGCCTCAAGTTGTGCCAGGGCAGGGTGAGGTTGGGCCTGGGGAACAATTCCTTCCCCAAAGGGCTGTCAGGGGCTGGAAGGGGCTGCCCAGGGAAGGGGTCGAGTCCCCAGCCCTGGGGGGATTTAACAGCCGGGCAGAGGCGGTGCTGAGGGCCAGGGTTTGGGGGTGGGATGGCAGGGGTAGGGGAAGGGTTGGGCTGGGGGAGCTTAGAGGGCTTTGCCAACCCAAACGATGCCACGATCCGCGAGCGGGCCGGCACAAGAGCCGTCCGCAGGAGGGCCGGGAGCCAACCTTTCGGTGACAGAGTCCCCGCGGGGAAACCGGACCCTGTGCCGAGCCGGAGGCACGCGCCAGCTGTTCACAGCTCCTTCCTCCTCCATTTTTCACAGCTTAAGCATTTGCCTGGCGCCTCCATTCACGCCGCCGGCAAGCCCTCTCGCTTTGCGATCCCTTCCCTGTTTCCAAAGCCGGTTTTTATCACCTTGGAGCAGCCATTTGAAATCCGCGCGGGTGACCTCCTTCCTCCCACACCTCCTCAGTCAGGGAAAGGGGTCCCAGAGCCTCCACACCTCCTCAGCTTTTCAGTGACGGCCTCCAGGTCTCACCCAGCTCAGGCTCCCTCCCCACCTTCCCGGGGTGTGTGCCTGGGAATGCCCGGTTCTTTATTCGGGACATAACATAAACCGGCGGTGCCTTGGGCCCCTCGCCTCGCGGCCGGGCATGGCGGCCCTGCCCGGGGGAAGGGGCTGTGGTGGCGGCCGCCCCCCGGCCCGCGCTCTGCCCCTCCCAGCACCGGCCGAGCGGGGCAGCGCCGAGCACTCGCCCGCAGCCCCCCCGGGGCCACCGCTGCACCCCTGCGGCCGGACCGGCCTGCGGGCAGAACGGCCCCCGGGGCCTCCTTCACGGCCGCCACCCGGGATGCCCGGAGCCCCCCCCCACCGCCGGCCGGCTCCCCTCAGCGCCCCGCCGTCCCCCCGCCCCCCCCCCGTTCTAGAGGCTTCCGCGCCCCCCGCCGCCGCCGCGGCTGTTCCGGCCTGCGCCCCCCTCCCCCCGCCGCGCGCCTCCCCTCCCGCATGCGCGGGGCGGTGCTGGCGGCGGCGGCGCCGCGCATGCGCGCTGGGCTCGGCCGCGGGGCTGTTCCGTCGCCGCGTCTCCCCCCCCGCCGGGGGCGCATGCGCGGGCCGGCGGCGCTGGGGTTCCTTGTCTGCGCCCCCTCCCCGGCGCCCGCGCAGGCGCAGAGCGGTAACGGAGGGGGCGGGCGGGCGCGTTCCGTTGGCAGCAGCCGGTTCCTGTCAGCGGCGGCGGGTGGCGGTGCCCGGTCCCGACGGCGAGCGGAGCTCCCGGCCTGGCCCGACCCGGCCCGATTCGCGGCCCCGACGTGCGGAGCGCCGCGCTCTCGCCTGCCGGTGTCTCCCCTCCCCACCCCGGGGCGGCGGAGGCAGCAGCGCCCCCCTCCCGGCCCGGCCCCCTCCTCCCGCCGCCCCCCTCGCCCCTGCCGGGCCGCGGAGCTGCGATGCCCTCGGACTTCATCTCTCTGCTCAGCGCCGACCTCGACCTCGAGTCCCCCAAGTCCCTCTACTCCAAGGGTGAGTGTGGCACCGGGCCGGGGAGGCGGGGCCGCGGGGGGGCCGCCGTGCCCGCGCCGTTAACCGTCGCTAACGGCCGGCCCTGCCGCCCGGGCCCGCGCGTCGGGCCGCTCCCCCCTTCCCCCCCCCCCCCGCCCCGCCGCTGGCCTGCGGGCCGCGCTGGGATGCTCGGCCGCCGGCGCCCCGCCGCGAGGGGCCCCGCGGTCCGCGCTGGGGCTGAGCCCGGCTCCCCCGGCCGCATTCCTGGCCCGGCCGCGGCGGCCTCAAGAATGTGTCCCGACAGGTTCCTGCGCCCAGGGCCCGGCGGCGGCGGCCCCCGCGGGAGCGGCACCGCGGCGGGGGGCTCCTTCCCTCCCTGCCGTCGGTGTCGGGCCGGGAATGCGGCCGCGGCCCCGCTCGCCGCCCTGTTTACCTCGCCGTTTGGCGGCGCATCCGCAGGGATGCGGGCCGAGCCCCGCCGGAGCCCGGCGCTCTCCGGGAGGGCGGACGCTTCGGCCGGGAGTCGGGAGCGCCGAGTAACGGGGCAGGCGGAGCGCTGGCGGCTGGCGGCTCCCGAAAGCCGCTCGTTAAGTTTCTCGGAAGAGGGTCTCGGTGGAGCGGGAGAGCTCGGAGAGGCCCAGGACGTCCCGATCGGGGTTAGGAACGGGCAGGGAGCCCGAGAGGCGGGGGGCTGGTGGGGTACGGT